>JAXCGZ010019056.1:32500-40000 GCA_037179515.1 Halocaridina rubra
GCCACTATGTTCATATTACAGATTACCCAATCTCACTCGTGGTTTCATTTTAGCATTTAATTCAATTTCCAATCTCATTGGGCCATGAAATACAAATAAGCACATTAAATATGTGAAAACATGAATAATTTTTTTACCCCGACCGGAACTCGAGCCTAGCACTTGTGATTACTAAGTCAAGGCGCTACCACTACACCACAGAAGGTTAAAAGGAATCCGACCTTATAGCTTATATCTGCTATAATTAGGAATGAACGCATTCTAACTGAATGCCACTATGTTCATATTACAGATTCCCCAACCTCACTCGTGGCTTCATTTTAGCATTTAATTCAATTCCCAATCTCATTCGGGCCATGAATTACAAATAAGCACATTACATATGTGAAAACATGAATAAACTTTTTACCCCGACCGGGACTCGAACCTAGGACTTATGATTACTAAGTCAAGGCGCTACCACTATACCACAGAAGGTTAAAAGGAATCCAACCTTATAGCTTATATCTTCTATACTTAGGAATGAACGCATTCTAACTGAATGCCACTATGTTCATACAACAGATTCCCCAACCTCACTCGTGGCTATATTTTAGCATTTAATTCAATTCCCAATCTCATTCGGGCCATGAAATACAAATAAGCACATTAAATGTGTGAAAACATGAATAATTTTTTACCCAGACCGGGACTCGAACCTAGGACTTATGATTATTAAGTCAAAGCGCTACCACTACACCACAGAAGGTTAAAAGGAATCCAACATTATAGCTTATATCTGCTATACTTAGGAATGAACGCATTCTAACTGAATGCCACTATGTTCACATTTCATATTCCCCAACCTCACTATTGGCTTCATTTTAGCATTTAATTCAATTCCCAATCTCATTCGCGATATGAAATACAAATAAGCACATTACATATGTGAAAACATGAATAATTTTATTTTTTTTACCCCGACCGGGACTCGAACCTAGGACTTATGATTACTAAGTCAAGGCGCTACCACTACACCACAGAAGGTTAAAAGGAATCCAACCTTATAGCTTATATCTGCTATACTTAGGAATGAACGCATTCTAACTGAATGCCACTATGTTCATATTACAGATTCCCCAACCTCACTCGTGGCTTCATTTTAGCATTTAATTCAATTCCCAATCTCATTCGGGCCATGAAATACAAATAAGCACATTACATATGTGAAAACATGAATAAATTTTTTACCCCGACCAGGACTCGAACCTAGGACTTATGATTACTAAGTCAAGGCGCTACCACTACACTACAGAAGGTTAAAAGGAATCCAACCTTATAACTTATATCTGCTATACTTAGGAATGAACGCATTCTAACTGAATGCCACTATGTTTATATTACAGATTCCCCAACCTAACTCGTGGCTTCATTTTAGCATTTAATTCAATTCCCAATCTCATTCGGGCCATGAAATTATCAAATAAGCACATTACATATGTGAAAACATGAATCATTTTTTACCCCGACCGGGACTCGAACCTAGGACTTATGATTACTAAGTCAAGGCGCTACCACTACACCACAGAAGGTTAAAAGGAATCCAACCTTATAGCTTATATCTGCTATACTTAGAAATGAACGCATTTTAACTGAATGCCACTATGTTCATATTACAGATTCCCCAACCTCACTCGTGGCTTCATTTTAGCATTTAATTCAATTCCCAATCTCATTCGGGCCATGAAAGTATCAAATAAGCACATTACATATGTGAAAACATGAATCATTTTTTACCCTGACCGGGACTCGAACCTAGGACTTTTGATTACTAAGTCAAGGCACTACCACTACACCACAGAAGGTTAAAAGGAATCCAACCTTATAGCTTATATCTGCTATACTTAGTAAAGAACGCATTCTAACTGAATGCCACTATGTTCATATTACAGATTCCCCAACCTCACTCGTGGCTTCATTTTAGCATTTAATTCAATCCCCAATCTCATTCGGGCCATGAAATTATCAAATAAGCACATTACATATGTGAAAATATGAATCATTTTTTTACCCCGACCGGGACTCGAACCTAGGACTTATGATTACTAAGTCAAGGCGCTACCACTACACCACAGAAGGTTAAAAGGAATCCAACCTTATAGCTTATATCTGCTATACTTAGGAATGAACGCATTCTAACTGAATGCCACTATGTTCATATTACAGATTCCCCAACCTCACTCGTGGCTTCATTTTAGCATTTAATTCAAATCCCAATCTCATTCGGGCCATGAAATTATCAAATAAGCACATTACATATGTGAAAACATGAATCATTTTTTTACCCCGACCGGGACTCGAACCTAGGACTTATGATTACTAAGTCAAGGCGCTACCACTACACCACAGAAGGTTAAAAGGAATCCAACCTTATAGCTTATATCTGCTTTACTTAGGAATGAACGCATTCTAACTGAATGCCACTATGTTCATATTACAGATTCCCCAACCTCACTCGTGGCTTCATTTTAGCATTTAATTCAAATCCCAATCTCATTCGGGCCATGAAATTATCAAATAAGCACATTACATATGTGAAAACATGAATCATTTTTTTACCCCGACCGGGATTCGAACCTAGGACTTATGATTACTAAGTCAAGGCGCTACCACTACACCACAGAAGGTTAAAAGGAATCCAACCTTATAGCTTATATCTGCTATACTTAGGAATGAACGCATTCTAACTGAATGCCACTATGTTCATATTACAGATTCCCCAACCTCACTCGTGGCTTCATTTTAGCATTTAATTCAAATCCCAATCTCATTCGGGCCATGAAATTATCAAATAAGCACATTACATATGTGAAAACATGAATCATTTTTTTACCCCGACCGGGACTCGAACCTAGGACTTATGATTACTAAGTCAAGGCGCTACCACTACACCACAGAAGGTTAAAAGGAATCCAACCTTATAGCTTATATCTGCTATACTTAGGAATGAACGCATTCTAACTGAATGCCACTATGTTCATATTACAGATTCCCCAACCTCACTCGTGGCTTCATTTTAGCATTTAATTCAAATCCCAATCTCATTCGGGCCATGAAATTATCAAATAAGCACATTACATATGTGAAAACATGAATCATTTTTTTACCCCGACCGGGACTCGAACCTAGGACTTATGATTACTAAGTCAAGGCGCTACCACTACACCACAGAAGGTTAAAAGGAATCCAACCTTATAGCTTATATCTGCTATACTTAGGAATGAACGCATTCTAACTGAATGCCACTATGTTCATATTACAGATTCCCCAACCTCACTCGTGGCTTCATTTTAGCATTTAATTCAAATCCCAATCTCATTCGGGCCATGAAATTATCAAATAAGCACATTACATATGTGAAAACATGAATCATTTTTTTACCCCGACCGGGACTCGAACCTAGGACTTATGATTACTAAGTCAAGGCGCTACCACTACACCACAGAAGGTTAAAAGGAATCCAACCTTATAGCTTATATCTGCTATACTTAGGAATGAACGCATTCTAACTGAATGCCACTATGTTCATATTACAGATTCCCCAACCTCACTCGTGGCTTCATTTTAGCATTTAATTCAAATCCCAATCTCATTCGGGCCATGAAATTATCAAATAAGCACATTACATATGTGAAAACATGAATCATTTTTTTTACCCCGACCGGGACTCGAACCTAGGACTTATGATTACTAAGTCAAGGCGCTACCACTACACCACAGAAGGTTAAAAGGAATCCAACCTTATAGCTTATATCTGCTATACTTAGGAATGAACGCATTCTAACTGAATGCCACTATGTTCATATTACAGATTCCCCAACCTCACTCGTGGCTTCATTTTAGCATTTAATTCAAATCCCAATCTCATTCGGGCCATGAAATTATCAAATAAGCACATTACATATGTGAAAACATGAATCATTTTTTTACCCCGACCGGGACTCGAACCTAGGACTTATGATTACTAAGTCAAGGCGCTACCACTACACCACAGAAGGTTAAAAGGAATCCAACCTTATAGCTTATATCTGCTATACTTAGGAATGAACGCATTCTAACTGAATGCCACTATGTTCATATTACAGATTCCCCAACCTCACTCGTGGCTTCATTTTAGCATTTAATTCAATTCCCAATCTCATTCGGGCCATGAAATACAAATAAGCACATTACATATGTGAAAACATGAATCATTTTTTTACCCCGACCGGGACTCGAACCTAGGACTTATGATTACTAAGTCAAGGCGCTACCACTACACCACAGAAGGTTAAAAGGAACCCAACCTTATAGCTTATATCTGCTATACTTAGGAATGAACGCATTCTAACTGAATGCCACTATGTTCATATTACAGATTCCCCAACCTCACTCGTGGCTTCATTTTAGCATTTAATTCAATTCCCAATCTCATTCGGGCCATGAAATACAAATAAGCACATTAAATATGTGAAAACATGAATCATTTTTTTACCCCGACCGGGACTCGAACCTAGGACTTATGATTACTAAGTCAAGGCGCTACCACTACACCACAGAAGGTTAAAAGGAACCCAACCTTATAGCTTATATCTGCTATACTTAGGAATGAACGCATTCTAACTGAATGCCACTATGTTCATATTACAGATTCCCCAACCTCACTCGTGGCTTCATTTTAGCATTTAATTCAATTCCCAATCTCATTCGGGCCATGAAATACAAATAAGCACATTACATATGTGAAAACATGAATAAACTTTTTACCCCGACCAGGACTCGAACCTAGGACTTATGATTACTAAGTCAAGGCGGTACCACTATACCACAGAAGGTTAAAAGGAATCCAACCTTATAGCTTATATCTTCTATACTTAGGAATGAACGCATTCTAACTGAATGCCACTATGTTCATACTACAGATTCCCCAACCTCACTCGTGGCTTCATTTTAGCATTTAATTCAAATTCCCAATCTCATTCGGGCCATGAAATACAAATAAGCACATTAAATATGTGATAACATGAATAATTTTTTACCCCGACCGGGACTCGAACCTAGGACTTATGATTATTAAGTCAAAGCGCTACCACTTCACCACAGAAGATTAAAAGGAATCCAACCTTATAGCTTATATCTGCTATACTTAGGAATGAACGCATTCTAACTGAATGCCACTATGTTCATATTACAGATTACCCAATCTCACTCGTGGTTTCATTTTAGCATTTAATTCAATTTCCAATCTCATTGGGCCATGAAATACAAATAAGCACATTAAATATGTGAAAACATGAATAATTTTTTTACCCCGACCGGAACTCGAGCCTAGCACTTGTGATTACTAAGTCAAGGCGCTACCACTACACCACAGAAGGTTAAAAGGAATCCGACCTTATAGCTTATATCTGCTATAATTAGGAATGAACGCATTCTAACTGAATGCCACTATGTTCATATTACAGATTCCCCAACCTCACTCGTGGCTTCATTTTAGCATTTAATTCAATTCCCAATCTCATTCGGGCCATGAATTACAAATAAGCACATTACATATGTGAAAACATGAATAAACTTTTTACCCCGACCGGGACTCGAACCTAGGACTTATGATTACTAAGTCAAGGCGCTACCACTATACCACAGAAGGTTAAAAGGAATCCAACCTTATAGCTTATATCTTCTATACTTAGGAATGAACGCATTCTAACTGAATGCCACTATGTTCATACAACAGATTCCCCAACCTCACTCGTGGCTATATTTTAGCATTTAATTCAATTCCCAATCTCATTCGGGCCATGAAATACAAATAAGCACATTAAATGTGTGAAAACATGAATAATTTTTTACCCAGACCGGGACTCGAACCTAGGACTTATGATTATTAAGTCAAAGCGCTACCACTACACCACAGAAGGTTAAAAGGAATCCAACATTATAGCTTATATCTGCTATACTTAGGAATGAACGCATTCTAACTGAATGCCACTATGTTCACATTACATATTCCCCAACCTCACTATTGGCTTCATTTTAGCATTTAATTCAATTCCCAATCTCATTCGCGATATGAAATACAAATAAGCACATTACATATGTGAAAACATGAATAATTTTATTTTTTTTACCCCGACCGGGACTCGAACCTAGGACTTATGATTACTAAGTCAAGGCGCTACCACTACGCCACAGAAGGTTAAAAGGAATCCAACCTTATAGCATATATCTGCTATACTTAGGAATGAACGCATTCTAACTGAATGCCACTATGATCATATTACAGATTCCCCAACCTCACTCGTGGCTTCATTTTAGCATTTAATTCAATTCCCAATCTCATTCGGGCCATGAAATACAAATAAGCACATTACATATGTGAAAACATGAATAAATTTTTTACCCCGACCAGGACTCGAACCTAGGACTTATGATTACTAAGTCAAGGCGCTACCACTACACTACAGAAGGTTAAAAGGAATCCAACCTTATAACTTATATCTGCTATACTTAGGAATGAACGCATTCTAACTGAATGCCACTATGTTTATATTACAGATTCCCCAACCTAACTCGTGGCTTCATTTTAGCATTTAATTCAATTCCCAATCTCATTCGGGCCATGAAATTATCAAATAAGCACATTACATATGTGAAAACATGAATCATTTTTTACCCCGACCGGGACTCGAACCTAGGACTTATGATTACTAAGTCAAGGCGCTACCACTACACCACAGAAGGTTAAAAGGAATCCAACCTTATAGCTTATATCTGCTATACTTAGAAATGAACGCATTTTAACTGAATGCCACTATGTTCATATTACAGATTCCCCAACCTCACTCGAGGCTTCATTTTAGCATTTAATTCAATTCCCAATCTCATTCGGGCCATGAAAGTATCAAATAAGCACATTACATATGTGAAAACATGAATCATTTTTACCCCGACCGGGACTCGAACCTAGGACTTTTGATTACTAAGTCAAGGCACTACCACTACACCACAGAAGGTTAAAAGGAATCCAACCTTATAGCTTATATCTGCTATACTTAGTAAAGAACGCATTCTAACTGAATGCCACTATGTTCATATTACAGATTCCCCAAGCTCACTCGTGGCTTCATTTTAGCATTTAATTCAATCCCCAATCTCATTCGGGCCATGTAATTATCAAATAAGCACATTACATATGTGAAAATATGATTCATTTTTTACCCCGACCGGGACTCGAACCTAGGACTTATGATTACTAAGTCAAGGCAGTACCACTACACCACAGAAGGTTAAAAGGAATCCAACCTTATAGCTTATATCTACTATACTTACGAATGAACGCATTCTAACTGAATGCTACTATGTTCATATTACAGATTCCCCAACCTCACTCGTGGCTTCATTTTAGCATTTAATTCAATTCCCAATCTCATTCGGGCCATGAAATTATCAAATAAGCACATTACATATGTGAAAACATAA
>JAXCGZ010019056.1:45000-52500 GCA_037179515.1 Halocaridina rubra
AAGGAATTAGATGTTAGTTCACTGCTCTCTTCTGAGAGAGACGAGATTGCTGCTTGGAATGTTCAGATTAAGGAAAACATTGAACAGTTCAGAAAAGAGTTCCAGGAGCTGAATATGGAAAATGATGCCATGAAAACGTCCTTTGCTGATGCACGAAAGGGGAATGTGGCAGTAAAAGAGGCTGTAAAGGTGGTGGCACTGGAAAACATACAAACAGTTGACTATAAAGAGACAGTAATCGAAACAATGAAAGACGTTGTGATGGAAAGGGCAAACCCACTCATCAGACAGGCACTTGATAAGGAGAAGACAGTGGTAATCTCAGGCATAAGTGAATCCCAGGAGCCAACATGGCAGGGGAGACTTGAAGAAAATAAAGCTAACGTTGTAGACCTGATAAGAAAGCTTGGAGTAGTATGTGGTCCTGAGGATATTGTAAACATACACCAACTAGGTAAATATTCGAGGGAAGGAAAGCCGAGACCAACAAAAGTAACCTTTGAGAGAGGGGAGACATGTAGGGAAATATTGTTGAGAAAAAAAAGTCTAAAAGACCTTCAAGAATGCAAAGAAGTGTTCATTAGACAATACAGAACACAGGAAGAGATGGGAAAGATCAAAAACTTGTTGCAAGAGGCAAGAAGGTTAAATGATGAAAGAAATGAAGAAGAGAAGAAAATTTTTTGTTACAGAATACTTCCAGACAAAGGGGAGATAAAGAAGATAATGACAGAAGATCAGGGGATGGGGCCTCATTAAGATTGTTATACACAAATGCTGATGGATTAGCTGGTAAGGCAGTAGAATTAAAAGATAGGATTCACAACAGTAAGGCAGATATAGTAGCAATTACAGAGAGTAAGTTGAGTGAGGACATAAACAGTGTCACAGTTTTTCCTAAGGGTTTCAGAATACTAAGGGTCGAAAGATCTGAGAGGACTGGTGGAGGGATAGCACTGCTCATAAGTGAGAGGATTCAAGTTGAAGAAATAAACTTGGCTATAGAAAGTGAGTTCAGGGAATTTCTTGTTGCTCGCATAAATACTGGGTCAGAGAGCATTATAATAACTGTTGTATACAACCCACCAAGGAACCAAAATAGGCTTGAAATTTATGAGGAAAGTCATATAGGTACGATTGAAGTCATAAACTCAGTTGTTAACATGGCGCGGGAGAAAAAATGTAGGATTTTGATTATGGGAGACTTTAATCATAAAGAGATAGATTGGATAAATCTTGACCCACACAGTGGTGAGGACTCATTTGGGGCAAGATTCCTAGATTGCGTACAAGGTAATTTCCTACACCAACATGTAATGGAACCAACAAGAGCCAGGGGTGGGGATGAGCCATCACTACTTGATCTGGTGTTCACAGATAATGTGTTGGATATTGAAAATATTGAGTATGAACCACCAATTGGAAAGAGTGACCACTGTGTGTTGTTGATGGAGTATATCATTGAAGACATTCTTCCTGAGAGTAGAGGCACTGAGGACATGAGGAGGAACTATCCGAAAGGAGATTACATCAAAATGAATGAGCTTTTTGCAGTTATTGACTGGAGAACCTTATTTTACAACAAATCTGTACAAGAAATGTATGACATCTTTTGTGAGAAATATGGGAAGATAGTAGATTGCTGCATACCTGTCACCAAAGTAGGTGTAATTCATGCCAGAGAGAAATGGTTCGATAATGGGTGTAAAAGAGCTAAGGAGTGGAGAGACAAATGCTGGAAAAGGTATAGGAGGAGAAAAAACATAAATGCCTGGCAAACCTACAAAAGAGCAAGAAATGACTACCTAAGTAAAAGGAGAGAGGCAGAGAGAGATTATGAGAGGGACATCACCAGGAAGGCTAAAGAAAATCCCAAGCTTTTCCACAGCTTTATCAGAGGAAAACTGAAGGTAAAAGAACAGGTTTTAAGGCTAAAGAGAGCGGATGGAAGCATCACTGAGACGGACGAAGAGATCTGCAAAGAATTGAACAAGGAGTTTCAGTCAGTATTTACAGTAGAAAATACCCGACCCCCTCAGATTGCAGTGATAGAAGCTCAAGGGCCGGTATTAGAGAACATCAACCTTACAGCCACAGAGGTATGCAAAGCGCTGATGGATTTAGATGTTCATAAAGCTACAGGTCCTGATGATATATCCCCTCATGTGCTTAAAAAATGCGCAAACACAATATCAGTGGCACTAAGTATCATATTTAAGGAGTCACTGGAGTCGGGGGAGATTCCAAGATGCTGGAAACAAGCAAATGTGATACCTATCTTCAAAAAGGGAAGGAGGGATACGGCTCTGAACTATAGACCAGTTTCCTTGACCAGCATAGTTTGCAAAGTTATGGAGAAACTACTAAGGAAACATATCTCTCTTCACTTGGAATCCTTCAACTTTTTGTCAGTGAGGCAACATGGCTTCAGAGAAGGAAGATCAACAGTAACAAACTTATTAGAATTTTATGATGAGGTAAGCCAAATCTTACAGGAAAGAGAGGGCTGGGCAGATTGCATATTCCTAGACTTCCAGAAAGCGTTTGACACTGTTCCACATGGGAGACTTATTAGGAAGCTGCAATCAATGGCTAGAATAGGTGGAAATGTCTTGGAATGGATAAAAACTTACTTAGAAGGAAGGGAACAGAGGGTTAGAGTAAGACACTCAGTGTCTGAATGGAGAAGAGTTAGTAGTGGAGTTCCACAGGGTTCAGTTTTAGGGCCACTTTTGTTCCTTGTATATGTAAATGACCTACCAGAGTCTGTAAATTCATTCATGAATATGTTTGCAGATGATGCAAAGATTGTGAAGAAAGTAAAAAACGAGAACAATGGTAGAGAACTTCAGGAGGATCTAAATAATCTGCATGAGTGGTCAGAAAAGTGGCTAATGAAATTCAATACCTCAAAATGTAAGGTAATGAGAATGGGTACAAGTGCAAGAAGGCCCAAGCTTGACTACTCGGTGGCTGGAGTACAACTTCAAGAGACAGAAAATGAGAGAGATCTAGGAGTAAACATACTGGCAGATTTGTCTCCAGAAATACATATAAATGGCGTAGTAAGGGCAGCATATGCATTCTTATCAAATGTAAGGGTAGCCTTCAGGCACATGGACAAGGAAATGTTCAGAAATATTTATGTAACCTATGTGAGGCCAAAACTCGAATATGCAGCCCCCTTTTGGAATCCGCACTTGAAAAAGCACATAGCTAAGCTTGAAAAAGTTCAAAGACATGCCACGAAACTGGTGCCAGAAATACGCAATCTCGGTTATGATGAGAGGCTGAGGGAATTAGACTTGCCATCACTCGAAGCTAGAAGAGTAAGGGGGGATATGGTGACAGTCTTTAAATTCCTTCATGGTTATGATAGAGTGGATAGGGATCGATATTTCGATATGGCTGGCTCTAGAACTAGAGGTCATAGTTTGAAGCTTCGTAAGAAAACTTGTTTGCAGGATGAAAGGAAATACTTTTTCAGTGTAAGAGTAGTTGATAATTGGAATTCGCTAAGCGAGGAGGTAGTTAATGCTATCTCAATCCATAGTTTTAAGGACAGGTATGATAAGTATCACTAAGTCTAAAAATGGAACCGATCAGGAGACGGGAAGATACGAGCTTTGGGCTCTTTCCCGTAAACACAATTAGGTAATCACAATTAGGTAATCACATACATACATACATACATACATACATACATTTTTTGTATGAGTGTGACACCGGGACTGGCAGAAACTGCCCTCATCAATAAAGGCCCGGGCACGAGAAAATACCAAGACGAAGGAAAAGAAAAGCGTTAAGGACAAGACAGAGATGAGGTAATGTCAAACAAAGGAAAACAACAGATAGAAAAAACAGTCAAAGTACAGAGGACCCAGAGGTTTGGAGAACTAGGCTCTGATATGATGATAGATCTGCTTTTTGAAGGAAGAAAGGTCATAAGAATTAGGAAAGACAGAAGGAGGATGAGTGCTCCAGAGTCTGGAGGTAGATGGGAAAATGCAGTCGCTGCACCGACCAATCCGCGAGCTACAAATCTCCACATAGTAACTGTGAGATGAGGCCACTTGGCGAGTGTTACGAGGGTTTAGCAGTGGGGGAGGGATGAAACTCGCCAACTCATCAAAGCAGCGATGGAAGTAGTAGCGATAGAAAAGAGAAAGGGAAGATACCTTACAGTGAAAAGAGAGAGAATCTAGATAAAAAGAAAGGGAAGGATCATTAATGAGTCTGACTGCCTTAGATTCAATCCTATCAAGAAGATAAGTATAAGAAGAAGCACCCCAGATGTGTGAGCAGTATTCTAAGCAGGGACAAATAAGACCTTTAAAAATTTTAAGTAACTTAACTGTCAACAGGAAACGTAATGACGAAAACGAAACAAAAACCCCAATTTTTTGGATGAAGATTTAGATATTTGGATTATATGATTCCTCCAAGACAAGTTAGAGGCTATACGGATTCCCAATATGTAGATAGAATTAAGAGGGTAAACTTCGTTAGTTTCGAATACAATAGGGTTATCAGAAGGAGAAGAAGATAAAGAGATAGCCGGAAACTGTGTCTTGGAGGAATTGAATATAACTAACATTTGAGTGACCCACTCAGATTCTCTCTGCAAATCGGAGTTAAGAGTAGAAGAAAGAGTGGTACGAAACTGATTACGAGTAACAGATGAAGGCAGTGATGAAAAGGCAGAGGAAAAGTGAAGGGTAGAAACATCAGCAAAGGCATGAAGAGGAGAGGAAGATGGAGGTTGTAGAAGATCATTGATGAAGAGAAGGAACAGAGTAGGTGAAAGAGAAGAGCCCTGTGGAACACCACTGGCAATAGAGAAAGGGCTAGATGTCGCGCCATCAACAACTACAGATATAAAACGGTCAGTAAGAAAACTGAAAATCAGAGAACAGAAGGAGGGGTAAAGCCATAGGCAGGGAGTTTGGCCAACAGAGCCTTGTGCCAGACTCTGTCAAAAGCCTTAGAGATATCAAGGGCGACGACAAAGGATTCCCCATTGTTCCTCAGAGAAGATGAACATACATGAGTAAGATAGGATGGGCGCTCACCAGTGGATCTTGCCTTGTGGAAGCCGTACTGGTGATCAGAGATAAGTGAGCTAGATTTAAGGCGTTTCAAGAAGTGAGCATTGAGCAAAGTTTCAAAAACTTTAGCAATAAAGGAGGTTAGGGCAATAGGTTGGTAGTTAGAAGGAATAGAGCGGTCACCCTTCTTAGGAACAGGTTGAACTAGAGCACGCTTCCAAGATGAAGGATAGATACTGGTTGAAAGAATGAGGTGAAAAAGACGGCAAAGCACGGGAGACAGTTTATCTGCAAACTCCTTAAGGAACCGTGCAGGGTTACCATAGGGACCAGATGCCTTGTTTGTCTTTAGCGAGCAAAGAACCTTATGAATGTTGCGTGAAGAAAGGATAAGGGAGGGAATAGGATTAGAGAGGTATAAAGATTGACGAACAGGTGCACTGGAGTCATTTATAGAAGAGTTGGCAGAAAAATGAGAACCAAAGAGAGTGGCTTTTCAGTGGGAGAGCAAGCTATAGAACCAGCGAAACAAAAGAGAGGGGGAAGCTTTAGTTACAGAAGTTTTTGGAGAGGTTTTTGCCTAAGGACCAGAAGCATTTGAGGAGTTAAGGCCACCAACTTTCCTTCTTATTAAAGTAAGCCTTAGACCTTCAAATCTGAGCAGTACAGTGATTCCTAGCTACAATAAAAGCAGAGCGAGTTAAATCGAAAGGAGAGGTTTGGTAAGATCCGTGTGCCCAATTCCTAACCTGGATAGCCATGGAACAGGCACGGTCAAACCAAGCTTTAGGGGGAGAGAAAGTTTTTGTAGAAGAGGGGATGTACGTCTCCATTCCTGCGATCTTGATCTCGGTAACTTTTAGAGCTACCTGATCAGGGTTGTGAGACCGAAAGCAGTAGTCTTCCCATGGGAAGTCAAAGAAGAAGTTACACAAATTTTCATGTTGGGTACGCTTGAAGTGCCAAAGGCGGCGCTGAGTAGAAAGGATTGGTGGTGGGGGAGCGAAAGTAAAAGAGACTGAGATCATAGAGTGTTCAGATTTACCAAGAGGGGAAAGCACGGAATAAGAGTAGTTTGAAGGGTTAGAAGTAAAAAATAGGTCAAGAGTGTTTGCTGCATGTTCGTGACGATCAGGAATACGAGTAGGATGTTTGATAATTTGATCCTGATCATGAGTAATAGAGAAAGCAAGGGCCTCACTTCCTCCCACATCAGTGTGAGAAGAATGAAGCCACTCACTGTGGTGTACACTGAAGTTTCCAACATAGAGAACTTCGGCATTTGGGGGAGAAGATTGCAAGGAATCATGGCATGAGGACAGATATTCAAAGAAAGACACAAACTCGGTGGAGTTTGGAGAACAGTAGCAGAAGCAAAGGAAGATAGTGGTAGTGGAGAAATAGAGTTTTAGCCAGAGAATATCAAAGTCAGGAGATTCAAGGTCCATGAGCCTCGCAGTAGGAGTGTTAATGTTGCAGTTGGCACAGACCCCACCTTTGGAACGAAAACAAGCATACAGATTATTGTGCGAGATTTGAAATGGGACAGTGGAAGCATGTATAGTTGGCTGGGTTTCAGATAGGAGGAGGAGGTTAGGGAGGAAAGTACCCAAGTGATGTTCAACAGATGAAAGATTAGATTTCAGCCCACGAATGTTAGAATAGTGAAGAGTGAAAGAAGCAGATCTATTTGGAGGTGCAAGGTTAAGGGCAGAACCATTACTACCACCAGGCATATCTGCCCTCAAGCCAATAGTGGAGTCAACACGATCCCCGGAGATTCTTCACACACCTTTATCCCGGGTACTGGGGGCCATTAGCTGTGGACCTTCCATAAATAATAACAAACGTGAGGTAAAAAGAGAGAAAAAGAGTCAGATGCAGGGAATTTTGTGACTTGTCAAATGTGATGGAATAGCAAGAGATGTGTAATGAATATGCCAGAATATTCAGTGCAGATGTAGGCATGAGGAAAGAATCATCCTGAAGGAAGACTCAACCAAGAACTGTCTGGACCAGTCCTAGTTGCATCCTAATGCCTTCAGTCGTAGTCTTTCAGCGGACGGCTGATGCCATGGCCAACCTACTATATACTTCCATATATACATATATAC
Source organism: Halocaridina rubra (assembly GCA_037179515.1). NCBI lineage: Eukaryota > Metazoa > Arthropoda > Malacostraca > Decapoda > Atyidae > Halocaridina > Halocaridina rubra. Next base: position 52,163 of record JAXCGZ010019056.1, read on the forward strand.
ATACATACATGCATACATACATACCTACATACATACATACATACATACATACATACATACCTACATACGTGCATACATATATACATACATACATACATACATACATACATACATACATACATACATACATACATACATACAGAAATACATACATGCATGCATTCATACATACATATATAATTAGACTAAAAGATAGACAGATGGATATATATATATATATATATATATATATATATATATATATATATATATATATATAAATATATATATATATATATATATATATATATATATATATATATATATATATATATATATATATATATATATACATATAT
>JAXCGZ010019056.1:57500-113825 GCA_037179515.1 Halocaridina rubra
ATAAGTCCTAGGTTCGAGTCCCGGTCGGGGTAAAAAATGATTCATGTTTTCACATATGTAATGTGCTTATTTGATAATTTCATGGCCTGAATGAGATTGGGATTTGAATTAAATGCTAAAATGAAGCCACGAGTTAGGTTGGGGAATCTGTAATATGAACATAGTGGCATTCAGTTAGAATGCGTTCATTCTTATGTATAGCAGATATAAGCTATAAGGTTGGATTCCTTTTAACCTTCTGTGGTGTAGTGGTAGCGCCTTGACTTAGTAGTCATATGTCCTAGGTTCGAGTCCCGGTCGGGGTAAAAAATGATTCATGTTTCACATATGTAATGTGCTTATTTGATAATATATATATATATATATATATATATATATATATATATATATATATATATATATATATATATATATATATATATATACATATATATATATATATATATATATATATATATATATATATATATATATATATATATATATATATATATATATACATATATATATATATATATATATATATATATATATATATATATATATATATATATATATATATATATATATATATATATATATATATATATATATATATATATATATATATATATATATATATATATATATATATATATATATATGTATATATATATATATATATATATATATATATATATATATATATATATATATATATATATATATATATATATATATATATATATATATATATATTTGTTTATATGTATATATATATATATATATATATATATATATATATATATATATATATATATATATATATATATATATATATATATATATATATATATATATATATATATATATATATATATATATATATATATATATATATATATATATATATATATATATATATATATATATATATATATATATATATATATATATATATATATATATATATATATATATATATATATATATATATATATATATATATATATATATATATATATATATATATATATATATATATATATATATATATATATATATATATAGATATATATATATATATATATATATATATATATATATATATATATATATATATATATATATATATATATATATATATATATATATATATATATATATATATATATATATATATATATATATATATATATATATATATATATATATATATATATATATATATATATATATATATATATATATATATATATATATATATATAGTGACAGAGTGTTTCGCTCAAAGTCACCAGAGGCTATTAGATGCCTTATTAAATAAATTAGTAACATAACTGTTATTTTCTAACTAAAAAAATAATTCCCACTTCTAGACTTTCGCATATTATGATTATTTGCAATTTGTATTTTAGCTTATAGCTAATTTTAAATATACCTTATTTACTCTTCTTGTACGTGTAGAAGCATAGCCCCGATATAATGGCTGCTCCTATTTTCTGTCTGCTACGAGCCAAGAAAACTATGAGATATTAAAACCAGTAACCTAACTTTTCATTATTATTCTCGTTTTATTTTATTTGCTTCCACTTGTTGCACCTAAAAATACTGTCTCTCCCTTGCATCTCTGCTATAATTGCCTGCCAGGGACCACCACTAAAATAGTCCTTAAAATGATATCAGAGCCAATTACTGCTCTAGGCAACATCTCGCCTGGGTAGTCTAAGTTTATTTCAAATCTTAATTACGTGGCATCTTCACAGGAATTCATCTAGCACAACAAGGTGAGGGATAGTGTATGGTAAAGCTCGTGGGTCAAGCAAATTGGTTTATTTTCGAGAATTAGTTACATTCGTTACTGGATAAATCTTATGGATTTTATTTCAGATTCCATTCCCATACACACGAAATTTTGTAGATTACCAAACTGGAATCTCACATGCCAAAGTTAATTCCTTAACCTGTAAATTACAGCTGATATATATTGCTGAGAAGTTTCTTTTCACTGAATGTGATAAACGAAAATCTCATCCTGGTTATGAGCCCGTAAAAATCTATCTCTTTTCCTAATAAATTCTAATTTCATTTCACCCCTTTCTATCATCGTAAATAAAGTGTTTTACGTCAAAAACTCGTCAATAAAGCTGTTTGCTAAGCAAATTGCAAATATTTAAAAGGTAATTTTTCCCAGTTGGCTTTGCAAATATTTCTTGTTAACCACAATTTAATGAATGCATACCGTATTTATCTTGCTAATTCTTCATATGTGGGGATAAAGTGTTTTGAGTTATAAGTTGCAAATACCTCAAAAGGTGGTTTTGCACCCTTTTTTTTCATTGCAAAGTTCTTGATAACTAAAAGTGAATGAATACTGTAATTATCTCGTAGATTCTTCCTTTATCCTAAATAGAGTGTTTTACCATATTAATTGTTAATCAGTAATAAGCATTGCAACTTTTGTGGTTGCCCACAATTTAAGGAATACATACAGTACTGTATTTGTCTTGCTTATTCTTCATTTATTGTGAATATATTGTTTCCTTTAAAAACCAGTAAAGAATTAATGGTTTTGTATGCTATTATGGTAGCATAAATATTTCTGGTTAGCTGTGAATAACCAATATATATTCATCCAGTGGAATGACATTGGAAACTCATTATATGTGTGCTCATGCTTTCAGTTTCCCATTATAAACAGTGTGTCATTTCTGTTTCTGAAATTGCAGTGTCCTGTGATTACCTAATTGTGATTACCTAATTGTGTTTACGGGAAAGAACCCAAAGCTCGTATCTTCCCGTCTCCTGATCGGTTCCATTTTAGACTTAGTGATACTTATCGTACCTGTCCTTAAAACTATGGATTGAGATAGCATTAACTACCTCCTCGCTTAGCGAATTCCAATTATCAACTACTCTTACACTGAAAAAGTATTTCCTTACATCCTGCAAAGAAGTTTTCTTACGAAGCTTCAAACTATGACCTCTAGTTCTAGAGCCAGCCATATCGAAATATCGATCCCTATCCACTCTATCATAACCATGAAGGAATTTAAAGACTGTCACCATATTCCCCCTCACTCTTCTAGCTTCGAGTGATGGTAAGTCTAATTCCTTCAGCCTCTCATCATAACTGAGATTGCGTATTTCTGGCACCAGTTTCGTGGCATGTCTTTGAACTTTTTCAAGCTTAGCTATGTGCTTTTTCAAGTGCGGATTCCAAAAGGGGGCTGCATATTCGAGTTTTGGCCTCACATAGGTTACATAAATATTTCTGAACATTTCCTTGTCCATGTGCCTGAAGGCTACCCTTACATTTGATAAGAATGCATATGCTGCCCTTACTACGCCATTTATATGTATTTCTGGAGACAAATCTGTCAGTATGTTTACTCCTAGATCTCTCTCATTTTCTGTCTCTTGAAGTTGTACTCCAGCCACCGAGTAGTCAAGCTTGGGCCTTCTTGCACTTGTACCCATTCTCATTACCTTACATTTTGAGGTATTGAATTTCATTAGCCACTTTTCTGACCACTCATGCAGATTATTTAGATCCTCCTGAAGTTCTCTACCATTGTTCTCGTTTTTTGCTTTCTTCACAATCTTTGCATCATCTGCAAACATATTCATGAATGAATTTACAGACTCTGGTAGGTCATTTACATATACAAGGAACAAAAGTGGCCCTAAAACTGAACCCTGTGGAACTCCACTACTAACTCTTCTCCATTCAGACACTGAGTGTCTTACTCTAACCCTCTGTTCCCTTCCTTCTAAGTAAGTTTTTATCCATTCCAAAACATTTCCACCTATTCTAGCCATTGAGTGCAGCTTCCTAATAAGTCTCCCATGTGGAACAGTGTCAAACGCTTTCTGGAAGTCTAGGAATATGCAATCTGCCCAGCCCTCTCTTTCCTGTAAGATTTGGCTTACCTCATCATAAAATTCTAATAAGTTTGTTACTGTTGATCTACCTTCTCTGAAGCCATGTTGCCTCACTGACAAAAAGTTGAAGGATTCCAAGTGAAGAGAGATATGTTTCCTTAGTAGTTTCTCCATAACTTTGCAAACTATGCTGGTCAAGGAAACTGGTCTATAGTTCAGAGCCGTATCCCTCCTTCCCTTTTTGAAGATAGGTATCACATTTGCTTGTTTCCAGCATCTTGGAATCTCCCCCGACTCCAGTGACTCCTTAAATATGATACTTAGTGCCACTGATATTGTATTCTACTCTGCCTGTGTGACAGAGGTAATCATCGAGTTGAGGCCAAAGTCTTGGCATACGTCCGTGGTGCCGGGAAACGAAATCGTGCTCACCACCTCCGGGATTCGAGGCAGCATTTCATAAAATTTAATTTGAGAAATTTAATTCAATTCTTTTAATGTCATTGCATTTCCAAAATTAAAAGAAAGTTGAATTCTGAGTTTCATTTAACCGACTAATGGTAATAGAGATGGGGTGTTCAAGTACAAATATCTGTCCTGTCTGTTTGTGAGCTCTTAACCGAGCTCGGTACTTTGAGTCCCCTTAGTAAAACAGAATCTTAACAACACTCTAGCATCCTAAACCCCCACAAGATTGGCGCCCGAACAGGGACCCGAACAGACAGACTGATTTTATAAATTTATTTTTATTTTGCTTTTTAACATTGCACATGAAACCCGATTACTATTGGCTCGATTATTGAAATGAATGAATTATAGGCTGCACACGAAAATTTTCGCGCTAGAGACGTTGCGGATAAGAAATTTTTCTTTATTTTCAATATTAATTATGGTAACTAATATTTTCTTGTTTCCCATGTGGTAAACAATATTTCAGGAAATCTACATGAGATTATGTGGTAACAGACTTAAGAAATTTTGCATGACGAGAAGACGTGTTATTTAAAATTTCATTTATTTGCGTGATAAGATTGAGTTTTAAAGCATTCGTGTTTTATATATCCGTTAAAGGGTGATACTTGTTAGGAATTGTTTATATTTCCTTAGGATTTAGGAATTGGGAGAAAGCATATTAAGTATTTTTGCTTATAATTGTGTTTTATATTCAAGCATTGACTGCTCATAGATTGGAAGAAAAACTTTGGTGTCATTTACCGAGCCTAGGCAAAGCCTTTCATGTGTCTGAATTGTCACTTGAAAATAAATGTTCTCATTACTAGTAGAAATGTGTAATCTGGCTGCCTAGTAAGCTGTTAGCTTATCGTTGGTGTATTTTGCATAGGATCTGTGCCCTTTTGGTAACACTCCAGAATTTTACTTACGACATTTTATTTGTGGGTACTGCCATATACGCGCTCATACGCAGGCACGACCGCGATACTGTACTTGTTCGTATTACTTACGACATTTTATTTGTGGGTACTGCCATATACGCGCTCATACGCAGGCACGACCGCTATACTGTACTTGTTTGTACTCTCAGGCACTGGGTGCTAGTCAGTAAAATTCGTTGTTGCTCATTCCTTTCATTTGCACCATAACCGCAGGTACTGCCACGTATTGCTGTTAAGCAGGCACGACTGCCATTCTGTATTACCAGTGTTTCATGCACTGTTTTGCAACATATTGTTGCTGTTGCACTTGATTGTGTTGCTCATTCCTTTCATTTGCATGATTACCGCAGGTACTGCCACGTATTGCTGTTAAGCAGGCACGACTGCCATTCTGTATTACCAGTGTTTCATGCACTGTTTTGCAACATTTTGCTGCTGTTGCACTTGATTGTATTTTGAGTCACTTTTATGGTGAGATTTTGAGATCACTTTTACGTTTAAGTTTGAACTGTGGTGTTGAATCTTTTTTTTTCTCTCCTTGGTGTTGTGTGGTTCTATCATTTCTTTTTCTACTACTGTATTGTAGAGATTTGTTTTTTTTTGTGGTTGTTTTGGCACTTCGTTATTGACTGTTTAGGAAGCCAGGCAGTCACAGGAAACAAACATGGAAACCATCAAAACATTCGATGAGGAGCGTTACCTAGACATACTGATTGCTAGGGGTGAGAGATATGGTATTTCCCCAAGACAGAAGCTCTTCGAATGGGCTCATGAGAAGATGGTTGAACGCCGAGATAAGCTGGAGAAGAGAGCACGTGATGAGGCACAAGCACAACGTAAGGAGGCACAAGCACAACATGAACATGAGCTTGCGCTTGCTCGGCTTCGAGCGGGAATCCCAGACAGTAGTCCTTTATCTGGAAATAGAGATTACAGGAACGGGAAGCACAAGAGCCCCTCACAGAACTTCAATCGTCCAGCTCATCCTCCTCACACTCCTAAGCCTTATTACGGCCATGCACCCACACTCAAGAAGGATGACCCGGTAAGACCTAAGCCTCAGCAGTTAAGAGGCAAAGGCCATTACTCTGCTCCACCTTCCCAGGGTTTTCAGCCAAACTCTAAGAGCCACCACGCTCCCTCACACAGCGGCGGCCCACATAGCCGTCTGGCCACTCACTCAGCCCATGTTGTGGAAACAGGGTCAGAAAGGGCCAATGAGGATAATGCCGAGGAACCACCACACAAACTTGCCAATGTGGAATTCATCGAACATGATGATCTGGAAATGATCCCAAAATGCCTAGAAACCATAAATGGTGTGAAAGCTGAGATAGCCCTTGACACAGGGGCCAATGGCATACTTGTTGATGAGAAATTCGTCAGGGATGAAGATTATACCGGCGAAGTCGTTCGTGTGCGGGTTGCTGAAGGAACACCCCAAATACGACGCTGCTGTGTCATTAACCTGGATTGCAAATACTACAAGGGAAAAGCCCCAGCTGTGGCAATGATTGGGCTTATGTACCCTGTCTTGATGGGTCGTGCACTGAACCTAGTTCCTACTTTCCAGGCCGACCCCTACCATAAGGACGTTTCTTGTTATAACTTCCCTCGGGGGAAGTCACATGAAGCCATTTCAGCAGCAACTCCTGGCCTTGATGCCAAGAATTTGGACGATTCTCCGACTGACTCCGTTGAGTCTGCCGCAGTTAGTAAACGTAATGTGGAACACGGAGAGTTTACCCCTCCTTTACCAGATGATGCGCCTCTAGAGCCATTGAAGTCCCGTCCAGACTTTGCCAAATTGCAGCAAGACTGCCCCAGCCTCAAACGCTGGATGCAGCAGGCCACCGAGGGAAGGACCTTCACAGTGAGAGGAGGAGGCAAGATCACTTACACCCTTGAAGATGGAGTACTTCGTAGGCATGTGACTAAAGATGGCCACACCTTTAAACAGTTGGTGGTGCCCGCTTCATTGCGCCGCCAGGCTATGTATGTGACACACCATTTACCTCTGAGTGGACACAGAGGCAAAGCAAAAACTCGGCATGTCCTTCAGAAGGCTTTTGCATGGCCAAACATGTACACCGAGGTAGACAGATATGTAGGCTCCTGCCCTGTCTGTCAATCCACCTCAACGGCACCGGTACCGAAAGTTCCCCTGGGGATAACTAAGCTCTCAATGGAGCCATTTTCCAAGGTCGCTATGGACATACTAGGTCCTATTAATCCAGCTTCGTCCACGGGGAAACAATTCCTCCTGGTATATGTTGACCTGGCAACAAGGTACCCAGATGCAGTGCCACTGCCTTCTATCACAACTGAAGCAGTTGCTATAGCGGGACATTGAAGCGATGTTTGCGCAAGCTAGTGATAGATATGCCTAGGCAGTGGGACAAGTACGTCCCTGCTGCACTTTTCTCCTTCAGAGACACGCCCCACGACACTACTGGATACTCGCCTTTCGAGATGATTTATGGTCATAAGGTCAGAGGCCCAGTAGAATTCTTGGCAGAATGTTGGGATTCACCTACCATTGAAGATGACGATAGGGACGTTCATGAGTATATTTTGAAGTTTTCGTCTCACCTCAAAAAGGCTTGGAAAACTGCACAATTAGCCATTAAGGGTCACCAGCAGACTGCCAAGCTCCTCTTTGACAAGCGTGCGCGGCGTCGTGCCCTGACACCCGGAGATCGAGCTCTGTTACTTCTTCCAACAGATACCCGCAAGCTAATGCTACGCTGGAAAGGACCGTACACTGTGGTACACCGGGTGACCCCTGACAATTATGTGCTAAATGTTGATGGCATTAACCGGAAATACCACATTAACCAGCTGAAGCTTTATTGTGAGGACCCGGAGGACCACAGGGATCCTGCGCTGGCGCTCCCAGCAACCCCTATAGATGCCTCAAGCATCAACAGAACCTCCGAGGCTGCAGCAACACAGGTGCTCCATTATAGCCACCCCTTACTTCCTATATTGGAATACTCCACCCTTGCAGTGGAGACAGACTTACGGGAGTGGAGTTTTTCTGAAGAAGCCCCTCTGGCTGCAGCCACCGCCCTTGCAATTGAAGACATAAGCTTAGCTTTTGATGATGGTAAGGATCCTGCCATTCCCACACACCAAAAAGAAGGTGTGAGTAATTGTATTATTAACTCCAGACTGCAACCGAGTCAACGGGAACAGCTGAACAAGCTATTAGAGGACTATGAGAACGTCTTCAACGACCTCCCAGGCATTACCACTACCCTTGAGCATCATGTCAGATTGACTGACCCAGAGCCATTTCGGCATTCCTATGGTCTTCCCCACCAGCTGTCCTTACGGCTGAAGGAAGATCTTGACACTTGGGTCCGCCTCGGAATAGTTGAAAAGAGCATTTCGCCTTGGTGTTCGCCGTTACTGGCAGTGCGTAAGCGAGATGGCAGTCACAGGTTCTGCCTTGACTGTCGTAAGCTTAACTCCCGTACCATCTTTGATGGAGAGCCCATTGCTGACGCTGAGCATATTTTCTCGTTGCTTTCCCAAGCCCGTTACCTGTCCAAGTTGGATTTGGCCAGTGGATTTTGGCAAGTCCTGTTGAGCGAGACTACCAAGCCTCTTACAGCTTTTTCCACAAGATATGGTCTATACCAGTTCAGGGTCATGCCTTTTGGTATGGTAAATGCCCCTGGCTGCTTCAGCAGACTCATGAGGATAGTACTACAGGATCTCGACAATGTTTCGTGCTTTATAGACGATATTCTGGTGCATTCTAAGGATTGGTCATCGCACCTCGAGACTCTCCGCAGAGTTCTCACTCGTCTGAACCAGCATGGACTTCATTTAAAGCCTTCCAAATGTGAGATTGGTTTCACACAATTGCAGTATCTCGGCCACGTGGTTGGAGAAGGAGTTATGTCCCCTTTACATGACAGGGTACAAGCTATTAAGGATATGGAGAAACCTGCTACTGTCACTCAACTGAGATCATTCCTGGGTAGTGTCGGCTACTACCAACGGTTCATTCCATACTTTAATACTATCGCTGCCCCTTTGCAGCAAATGACCTCCTCGAAGCAAAGTAAATCCTCCCCTGTCCAATGGACCGATGAAGCGGAGAGAGCATTTTTCAAGCTCCGAGAAGCATTGGCAGGTGAGCCAGTATTACAACTGGTAAACCCTGATTTTCCATTTATCTTGCAGACCGACGCCTCAGACGAAGGCCTGGGTGCCGTGCTCTTGCAAGCCCGATCAGACAACTCAGCAGAAGTAGCTCCAGTGCGATATGCAAGCCGCAGGCTTCGCCCTGCAGAGCGAAATTACTCCACTGTGGAGAAGGAAGCTCTAGCTGCATATTGGGCCATAAAGAAATTTGAAGTCCATCTGTATGGCCAACATTTTACACTGAGAACCGACCACCGACCTCTCCTATATTTACAGAATGCAGACAAGCTAAATCCTCGCCTGAAAAGGTGGGCACTTTACCTGAATCTTTTCAAATTCACTGCCCAACATGTTCATGGCAAGGACAATGACCTTGCTGATCTACTAAGTCGACGGTCGTTACCCTCAAATGAGGAAGCTGGTGCTGTTAGCCTAAATTTGACTAGTCGGTAAAGATTACTTCTCTAATGTGTTGTTTATTTTTTATGTTTATCTTTTATGTCTTTAATACTGTACTGTACTTGTTTATTTTAGCGTACAAACGTTATTCCTAATGGAAGACGAAAAAGATGAAGAATAATTTTTTGATCGTAGTTTTATATTTCCCTTTGTGGGACTTTGAAAGCCAGAACATGGCAGAAACGTTTTAGTTTAGTGTTGAATAGCTGAAACTGTTTTAAATCCAGTCGCCAATGTTAATGACGACATGGTTCAAATTTTACATTTGCGTATACTGTATTTTTTTTTGTATATTATATTATTGCCTTCTTGCATGTGAAGCATTCATAAACTTAAATATTGATATTCACTGATATCTAATTGTGATTTAATTTTCTTGAAATTTGAATTTGATCACATTTCTTTTATGTTTTGCATGTCATTTAATGTTTTGTTTACAAGACTTGTTTACTTTTACTAATAGTATGATATGTTCCAGTGGTGGATCCCATTCTTATTGTTCATTTGTTCTTTTCCATGAGAAGGATATCTCATCCCTCATAATAACACTGAAGTCACCGTAACTTCCTCTGTTCTTTTTTCGCCTTCTGTAGTAGAATTTTGCTAAATCAATATTCTCTAGAAAGGGCCTTTGTGACAGAGTGTTTCGCTCAAAGTCACCAGAGGCTGTTAGATGCCTTATTAAATAAATTAGTAACATAACTGTTATTTTCTAACTAAAAAAATAATTCCCACTTCTTGACTTTCGCAGATTATGATTATTTGCAATTTGTATTTTAGCTTATAGCTAATTTTAAATATACCTTATTTACTCTTCTTGTACGTGTAGAAGCATAGCCCCGATATAAAGGCTGCTCCTATTTTCTGTCTGCTACGAGCCAAGAAAACTATGAGATATTAAAACCAGTAACCTAACTTTTCATTATTATTCTCGTTTTATTTTATTTGCTTCCACTTGTTGCACCTAAAAATACTGTCTCTCCCTTGCATCTCTGCTATAATTGCCTGCCAGGGACCACCACTAAAATAGTCCTTAAAATGATATCAGAGCCAATTACTGCTCTAGAAATGTATCCTACAGATGAACTCACCAGGAGGGACAAGGAGACGCTCTCTTTTGGCGCCGAGACTGCCCAGAGGCAACATCTCGCCTGGGTAGTCTAAGTTTATTTCAAATCTTAATTACGTGGCATCTTCACAGGAATTCATCTAGCACAACAAGGTGAGGGATAGTGTATGGTAAAGCTCGTGGGTCAAGCAAATTGGTTTATTTTCGAGAATTAGTTACATTCGTTACTGGATAAATCTTATGGATTTTATTTCAGATTCCATTCCCATACACACGAAATTTTGTAGATTACCAAACTGGAATCTCACATGCCAAAGTTAATTCCTTAACCTGTAAATTACAGCTGATATATATTGCTGAGAAGTTTCTTTTCACTGAATGTGATAAACGAAAATCTCATCCTGGTTATGAGCCCGTAAAAATCTATCTCTTTTCCTAATAAATTCTAATTTCATTTCACCCCTTTCTATCATCGTAAATAAAGTGTTTTACGTCAAAAACTCGTCAATAAAGCTATTTGCTAAACAAATTGCAAATATTTAAAAGGTAATTTTTCCCAGTTGGCTTTGCAAATATTTCTTGTTAACCACAATTTAATGAATGCATACCGTATTTATCTTGCTAATTCTTCATATGTGGGGATAAAGTGTTTTGAGTTATAAGTTGCAAATACCTCAAAAGGTGGTTTTGCACCCTTTTTTTTCATTGCAAAGTTCTTGATAACTAAAAGTGAATGAATACTGTATTTATCTCGTAGATTCTTCCTTTATCCTAAATAGAGTGTTTTACCATATTAATTGTTAATCAGTAATAAGCATTGCAACTTTTGTGGTTGCCCACAATTTAAGGAATACATACAGTACTGTATTTGTCTTGCTTATTCTTCATTTATTGTGAATATATTGTTTCCTTTAAAAACCAGTAAAGAATTAATGGTTTTGTATGCTATTATGGTAGCATAAATATTTCTGGTTAGCTGTGAATAACCAATATATATTCATCCAGTAGAATGACATTGGAAACTCATTATATGTGTGCTCATGCTTTCAGTTTCCCATTATAAACAGTGTGTCATTTCTGTTTCTGAAATTGCAGTGTCCTGTATTCTACTCTGCCTGTGTGACAGAGGTAATCATCGAGTTGAGGCCAAAGTCTTGGCATACGTCCGTGGTGCCGGGAAACGAAATCGTGCTCACCACCTCCGGGATTCGAGGCAGCATTTCATAAAATTTAATTTGAGAAATTTAATTCAATTCTTTTAATGTCATTGCATTTCCAAAATTAAAAGAAATTTGAATTCTGAGTTTCATTTAACCAACTAATGGTAATAGAGATGGGGTGTTCAAGTACAAATATCTGTCCTGTCTGTTTGTGAGCTCTTAACCGAGCTCGGTACTTTGAGTCCCCTTAGTAAAACAGAATCTTAACAACACTCTAGCATCCTAAACCCCCACATATATATATATATATATTTATATATATATATATATATATATATATATATATATATATATATATATATATATATATATATATATATATATATATATATATATATATATATATATATATATATATATATATATATATATATATATATATATATATATATATATATATATATATATATATATATATATATATTATATATATATATATATATATATATATATATATATATATATATATATATATATATATATATATATATATATATATATATATATATATATATATATATATATATATATATATATATATATATATATATATATATATATATATGAAGCAAAAAAAGGCCCATAGATAAAACACAAAAAGAAGTGAAGATGTACTATATATTGCGACTGGACTCCAGTCCTCTTCAGGTACAAGTGAATCGATGTATTGATTCATTTGTACATGAAGAGGACTGGAGTCTAGTAGTAATATATATTACATCTTCTCTTCTTTTTGTGTTTTAATTATGGGTCTTTTTTTGCTTCATATTGTGCTGTGAGATAACAGTTTATTTTGCATATATATATATATATATATATATATATATATATATATATATATATATATATATATATATATATATATATATATACATATATATATATATATATATATATATATATATATATATATATATATATATTTATATATATATATATATATATATATATATATATATATATATATATATATATAAAAATATAAATATATATATATATATATATATATATATATATATATATATATATATATATATATATATATATATATATATATATATATATATATATATATATATATATTATATATATATATATATATATATATATATATATATATATATATATATATATATATATATATATATATATATATATATATATATATATATATATATATATATATATATATATATATATATATATATATATATATATATATATATATATATATATATATATATATATATATATATATATATATATATATATATATATATATATATATATATATATATATATATATATATATATATATATATATATATATATATATATATATATATATATATATATATATATATATATATATATATATATATATATATATATATATATATATATATATATATATATATATATATATATATATATATATATATATATATATATATATATATATATATATATATATATATATATATATATATATATATATATATATATATATATATATATATATATATCCTTATTCATCTCCCTTGATGTCTTTAAGGCTTTTGTCAGTGTGTGCCACAAGGCTCTGTTGGTTAAACTTCCTGCCCCTATGGCTTTACCCTTCCACCGTGTTCTCTGATTTCCAGTTTTCTTTTAAATAGATTTTATTTTTATCTGTGGATGCTGATGCAATATCTAGTTTGATCTCAGTTACATGTGGAGTTCGAAGGGGTTCTGTTCTTTCACCTACTCTGTTCCTTCTCCTCATCATTGATCTTCTCCATTCCCCATCCTCCCCTTTTCTCCACACCTATGATGACGATTCAACCCTTCATGATTCTTTTGCCTTCTCCTCACGACCCTCGTTTGCTCCTTTAGATCATTCTCGCATCACTGCTCTTTTAACTCTCAAATCTAATTTACAGAGAGTATAATTCCTTTAAGACAGTTTCTGGCTATATCATTACCTTCATCTCCTCCTGATAACCCTTTGTTTTTGAGAGCAATAAAATGCGTCCTCTTCACACTATAAACAAAAGAGGCATTCATATAACACCTTAGATGCACTTGAGGGCATCAGATAATTCATATTTCTAAAACTGCTTCCAAAAATAACAGGAGTTCTATTTCAATTTCGAAATTAATTTAATTCTTTAAATTATTTAAAAGGAGCTGAGAGGAGTGGTAGAGGTATGTGTGAATCGTGGTGAATGAGTGTTTCTTGGCTAGACCACACCCCTTACAAGAAGGAATGAGACCATGTGTATATGTATGTATGTATTTAAAACCAATAAAGGCTCTACCTGGCCCTGCTTAGAATACTGCACTTACATCTGTCGCTTGTTCTTATTCATATCTCTTTGAAAGGGTTGAATTTAAGGTCATCAGACTTATTAACAACGTTCTCTTACTTCCAATGTAGATTCTGTTTTCCCCGAAAGGTATCATTCCTATTTCTTTTCAATCAGTATTATTGCTAAGATGAGTTGACAATCTGCATTCTTCACCCTCTGGCGATGTCATGAAATCAACGTCAAGCAGCCTCGTCTCACAAATACTGTATGGAAATCTGTAGCTGGCGGTTTGTTCTGTGCAGCGACTGCAGCTTTTATTCCATTTCGCGATTCTGTAACTCTCTTTCTTCGTCTGTCTTCCCTAATCTAATGACTTTCTTCAACTCAGCTGTTAATTATTTCATATTTCTAGGTCTACATTTCTTAGCTATTCTTTCAGCATGCTCTTTTCTTAGTATTCATCATTCTCTTACTTTTTCATTTTTTTTAGTTACTGCGTTTTCTCCTTCTCATATATACATGCATATATATATATATATATATATATATATATATATATATATATATATAAATATATATATATATATATATATATATATATATATATATATATATATATATATATATATATATATATATATATATATATACATATATATATATATATATATATATATATATATATATATATATATATATATATATATATATATATATATATATATATATATATATATATATATATATATATATATATATATATATATATATATATATATATATATATATATATATATATATATATATATATATATATATATATATATATATATATATATATATATATATATATATATATATATATATATATATATAGTAGACTAAATGGGGCAGAGTGGGGGACTGGGAATCCCCTCCTCTGTGATTACCTATTTTTAGTTCCTACGAGTAGCCAAGATATGTGGGAGTATTCGTCAGAAGAGATACAGCCAGAACCCTAGTAATTGGGTCTCTGAATGTGCGTGGTTGTGGTATGTTTGTGGAGAGAAAGGCAGATGTACTTGCATTGAGCAAAACTAAGCTAAAAGGGAATGATGAGGTGGCATTTGGGAGAGTGGTAGGAATTGTGCTTGGAGTTGAGAAGGGGCTAGGAAGAGAGGGAGTGACCCTGTTATTAGGTGAAGAGATGAATAAGTGCGGTAGAATGGAGGGAAGTATCTTCTCAAATAATAGTGGCTAAAATTAGGCTGGGAGTCGAGGCTTGGGCGCTTGTGAGCGCATATGGCCCTGGAAGTGAAAGAAGTGAGGAAGAAGGTGAAAAATTTAGGATGAAATTGAACGAGTGTGTGGAAGGCTTGAGAATGAATGTGAATGGGCTGTTGATGGGAAATTTGAATGCCATAGTAAGTAATAAGCCAGTGGATGGTGTAATTGAGAAGTATGGAGTATCTTTTAGGAATGAGAGTGGAAAGAAAATGATAGAAATGTGTATTGAGAGAGATATGTTGATGTCTAATACCGTATTTAAAAAGCAGGATGTGCACAAGTATACATGGGTCAGAGTGGATAATGGAAGAGTAGTTGACAGAGCATTAATGGATTATGCTGTAGTGAACAGGAGAGTGATTGAAATAGTATTGGATGTGAATATGCTGAGAGGAGCTAGTGGTGGAATATCTGATTATTGTTTAGCGGAAAGTAAAGTGAGAGTGGGAGAAAAGTGGAGAAAGAGGAGATGTGAGAGAAGAAGAGAGGTGCTAAAAGTAAATTAATTGTATATGAAAGAGAAAAACTGTGGGTATATGGATAATGTGAGAAATGTGTGGAATTTAGGGAAGGAGAAATTGGAGTAGGGAGTGGAATTTGAATGGGGCTGTTTCAAGGAGGAAGTTATGAAGTTTGCAGAGGCAGTGTGCGGAAGGAGACTAACTGGTGGAAGTAAAAGGAAAGATAGTGAGTGGTGGAATGAGCAGGTGAGTGCAGAAGTGGCTGAAAAGAAGCGGACTTGTGAGGTTTGGTTGCAGGTAGGTATTGTAGAGACATATGAAAGGTATTGTGCAAAGAGGAGATTAGCAAAGCACATGGTGAGGGAGGCAAATAGTGAAGCTGATGTAAGGTGGAGCAGATGCTTGTCTGAGAATTTTGATAGGAATAAAAAGATGTTTTGGAAGGAAGTGAAAAGGGTGAGGTGAGGAAAGGTGAATGTGGTTTGGGAGGAGAGGGTGAAAGGAGCAGATGGGCAATTGGTAGTGGATGAAATAAAGGTGAGAAAGAGATGGGCTGAATATTTGAATAACCTGCTGAATGAGGAATATGATAGAAAGGCAGAGACTGTGGCTGTGGTAAACGAATGGAGAATGCCAGTGTTAGGAGATGAGAATGTTAGAGATATAACAAAAGAGGGGATACGCTTGGCATTGAGAGCAACGAAAGCAGGTAAAGCACCAGGGATAGATGGGTGTAATGCTGAATACTTGTGAAAAGGTGGGGAGGCATTATTAGAATGGATTGTTAGGTTGTTGAATGCGTGCTTCAGGAAAGGGAGGGTCCCAGTTGATTGGAGGAGTGCATTTGTAGTTCCACTTTTCAAAGGGAAGAGAGATAAGTATGAGTGTAGTAGTTTTAGGGGAATTAGTTAGTTTAGTATAGTTGGTAAGGTATATGGAAGAGTGTTTTTCGAGAGAATTAGGAAAGGTCCTGAGAGTTTGACTGGGGAAGAACAGTGTGGGTTCAGGAGAGGAAGAGGATGTGTGAATCAGGTGCTTGCGGTAAGACAGGCGTGTGAGAAGTACATGGAGAAAGGTAGGGACACTTTTTAGGCCTTTATGGAATTAGAGAAAGCATATGACTGGTAGATAGAGAGGAGTTGTGGAGGGTGTTGCGACTGTATGGAATAAGTGAAAGTTTGTTGACTGCGGTGAAGAGTATTTACATGAACAGTAGAGCATGCGTGAGAGTTGGGAATAGTATGACTGATTGGTTTGAGGTGAGTGTTGGGTTACGTCAAGGTTGTTTAATGTCGCCATTGTTGTTTAATGTGTATATGGACAGAGTGGTAAAGGAAGTAAATGAAAGAGAATTAGATAGAGGCTTGGATTTAGTGGGTAATGATGGAAGGTTGTGGAAATTTAGACAGTTGCTATTTGTGGATTATAATGAACTGGTGGTTGATAGAGATAAAGAATTGAATCATTTCGTGACAGAGCTTATTAGTGTGTGAAAGAAGGAGGCTGCTGGTGAACATTGGTAAAAGTAAAGTCATGAGATGCATGAGGAGTGCTAATGCTGGCAGATTGAATGTAGGAGTGAATGGGGAGTTGCTTGAAGAAGTTGAGAGTTTTAAGTATCTGGGGTCGCATGTATCAAGGAGTGGAGGAGTTGATGTAGAGGTAAATCACAGAGTAAAGGAAGCAAGTAAATGTCAAAGTAGGTGGAAAAGCGTAATGAGATATAGACATTTGAGTATGTATGCAAGGGGAAGGATATATGAAGGTGTGATTATGCCGACAGTATCGTATGGAGCTGAGACTTGGATGCAAGAGAGGATGAAAGGAAGAAGTCGAAAGTAATGGAGATGAGATGTTTTAGAAGTATGATTGGTGTATCTAGAATAGAGAGAGTAAGAAATGAGGATGTTAAGCAGAGAAGAGGTGTTGGAATGAAGCTGTTGGATGGGTTAGATCAGAGAGTATTGAGATGGATTGGACACAAGAAAAGGATGAGTGATGAACGAATAGTGAAGAGTGTGTGGAGTGCAGAAGTGATTGGATTTGGGTCATGAGGGAAACCTAGAGTGAGATGGATGGATGGCGTGAAAAGAGCACTGAATGCACGTGGATGATCAGTGGAACAGGGAAGCGTGCATGCAAGAGCTAGAAATGAGTGGAGGAAGATTGTGCATATATGACCTAGCTAAAAGGGGATTTCTCGCACCCGCTAAGTCAGTGAACTGTGGTGGATAGGTGTGAAGGGAGTTTCTATGTGATGAAGCAGTAGGGGTTAACCAGCTGCTGATGTTGGGCCTCTTTGTAGAATATTCTTGAATGATTACCTTGTGGATGACCCAAGGAGGGTGGAAGGGGGTGGCAGGTGTGGAAACTCTCTATTCCCAAGGATATGAAAGGAGTGGTTGAAGTGTTTATGGATCGTGGCGAATGCGTTTTTCTTGGCTCCGTCAGCCCGTTACAAAGGGGGAATGAGGAATGTGTATATGATATATATATATATATATATATATATATATATATATATATATATATATATATATATATATATATATATGTATATATGTATATATATATATATATATATATATATATATATATATATATATATATATATATATATATATATATATATATATATATATATATATATATATATATATATATATATATATATATATATATATATATATATATGATGAAGCAGTGGGGGTAAACCAGCTGCTGCTGTTTTTACCGATCGGGGTAAAAAATGATTCATGTTGTCACACATGTAATCTGCTTATCTGGTTATTTCATGGCCCGAATGAGATTGGGAATTGAATTAAATGCTAAAATGAAGCCACAAGTGAAGTTGGAGAATGTGTAATTTGAACATAGTGGCATTCAGTTAGAATGCGTTCATTCCTATGTATAGCAGATATAAGTTATAAGGTTGGATTCATTTTAACCTTCTGAGGTGTAGTGGTAGCGCCTTGACTTAGTAATCATAAGTCCTACGTTCGAGTTCCGGTCGGGGTAATAAATGATTCATGTTTTCACATATGTAATGTGCTTAATTGGTCATTACATGGCCCGAATGAGATTAGGAATTGAATTAAATGCTAAGATGAAGCCACGAGTGAGGTTGGGGAATCTGTAATATGAACATAGTGGCATTCAGTTAGAATGCGTTCATTCCTATGTATAGCAGATATAAGCTATAAGGTTGGATTCCTTTTAACCTTCTGTGGTGTAGTGGTAGCGCCTTGAATTAGTAATCATAAGTCCTAGGTTCGAGTCCCGGTCGGGGTAAAAAAATTATTCATGTTTTCACATATGTAATGTGCTTATTTGTATTTCATGGCCCGAATGAGATTGGGAATTGAATTAGATGCTAAAGTGAAGCCACGAGTGAGGTTGGGGAATCTTTAATATGAACATAGTGGCATTCAGTTAGAATGCGTTCATTCCTAAATATAGCAGATATAAGCTATAAGG
Source organism: Halocaridina rubra (assembly GCA_037179515.1). Taxonomy (NCBI): domain Eukaryota; kingdom Metazoa; phylum Arthropoda; class Malacostraca; order Decapoda; family Atyidae; genus Halocaridina; species Halocaridina rubra. The sequence goes on from JAXCGZ010019056.1 coordinate 77,159, forward strand.
TTGGATTCCTTTTAACCTTCTGTGGTGTAGTGGTAGCGCCTTGACTTAGTAATCATAAGTCCTAGGTTCGAGTTCCGGTCGGGGTAAAAAAATTATTCATGTTTTCACATATATAATGTGCTTATTTGTATTTCATGGCCCGAATGAGATTGGGAATTGAATTAAATGCTAAAATGAAGCCACGAGTGAGGTTGGGGAATCTTTAATATGAACATAGTGGCATTCAGTTTGAATGCGTTCATTCGTAAGTATAGCAGATACAAGCTATAAGGTTGGATTCTTTTTAACTTCTGTGGTGTAGTGGTAGCGCCTTGACTTAGTAATCATAAGTCCTAGGTTCGAGTCCCGGTCGGGGTAAAAAAATTATTCATGTTTTCACATATGTAATGTGCTTATTTGTATTTCATGGCCCGAATGAGATTGGGAATTGAATTAAATGCTAAAATGAAGCCACGAGAGAGGTTGGGGAATCTGTAATATGAACATAGTGGCATTCAGTTAGAATGCGTTCATTCCTAAGTATAGCAGATATAAGCTATAAGGTTGGATTCCTTTTAACTTTCTGTGGTGTAGTGGTAGCGCCTTGACTTAGTATTCATAAGTCCTAGTTTCAAGTCCCGGTCGGGGTAAAAAATTTATTCATGTTTTCACATATGTAATGTGCTTATTTGTATTTCATGGCTTGAATGAGATTGGGAATTGAATTAAATGCTAAAATGAAGCCACGAGTGAGGTTGGGGAATCTGTAATATGAACATAGTGGCATTCAGTTAGAATGCGTTCATTCCTAAGTATAGCAGATATAGGCTATAAGGTTGGATTCCTTTTAACCTTCTGTGGTGTAGTGTTAGCGCCCTGAATTAGTAATCAAAAGTCCTAGGTTCTAGTCCCGGTCGAGGAAAAAAATTATTCATGTTTTCACATATGTAATGTGCTTATTTGTATTTCATGGCCCGAATGAGATTGGGAATTGAATTATATGCTACAATGAAGCCACGAGTGAGGTTGGGGAATCTGTAATATGAACATAGTGGCATTCGGTAAGAAAGCGTTCATTCCTAAGCATAGCAGATATAAGCTATAAGGTTGGATTCCTTTTAACCTTCTGTGGTGTAGTGGTAGCGCCTTGACTTAGTAATCATAAGTCCTAGGTTCGAGTCCCGGTCGTGGAAAAAAATTTATTCATGTTTTCATATATGAAATGTGCTTATTTGTATTTCATGGCCCGAATGAGATTGGGAATTGAATTAAATGCTAAAATGAATGCGTTCATTCCTAAGTATAGCAGATATAAGCTATAAGGTTGGATTCCTTTTAACCTTCTGTGGTGTAGTGGTACCGCCTTGACTTAGTAATCATAAGTCCTAGGTTCGAGTCCCGGTCGGGTTAAAAAAATTATTCATGTTTTCACATATGTAATGTGCTTTTTTGTATTTCATGGCCCGAATGAGATTGGGAATTGAATTAAATGCTAAAATCTAAGCCACGAGTGAGGCTGGGGAATCTGTAATATGAACATAGTGGCATTCAGTTAGAATGCGTTCATTCCTAAGTATAGCAGATATAAGCTATAAGGTTGGATTCCATTTAACCTCCTGTGGTGTAGTGGTAGCGCCTTGACTTAGTAATCATAAGTAATAGGTTTTAGTCCCGGTTGAGGTAAAAAAATTATTCATGTTTTCACATATGTAATGTGTTTTTTTGAATTTCATGGCCCGAATGAGATTGGGAATTGAATTAAATGCTAAAATGAAGCCACGAGTGAGGTTGGGGAATCTGTAATATGAACATAGTGGCATTCATTTAGAATGCGTTCATTCCTAATTATAGCAGATATAAGTTATGAGGTTGGATTCCTTTTAACCTTCTGTGGTGTAGTGGTAGCGCCTTGACTTAGTAATCATAAGACCTAGGTTCGAGTCCCGGTCGGGGCAAAAAGTTTATTCATGTTTTCACATATGTAATGTGTTTTTTTTAATTTCATGGCCCGAATGAGATTGGGAATTGAATTAAATGCTAAAATGAAGCCACGAGTGAGGTTGTTGAATCTGTAATATGAACATAGTGGCATTCATTTAGAATGCGTTCATTCCTAAGTATAGCAAATATAAGTTATGAGGTTGGATTCCTTTTAACCTTCTGTGGTGTAGTGGTAGTGCCTTGACTTAGTAATCATAAGTCCTAGGTTCGAGTCCCGGTCGGGGTAAAAAAATTATTCATGTTTTCACATATGTAATGTGCTTATTTGTATTTCATGGCCCGAATGAGATTGGGAATTGAATTAGATGCTAAAGTGAAGCCACGAGTGAGGTTGGGGAATCTGTAATATGAACATAGTGGCATTCAGTTAGAATGTGTTCATTCCTAAGTATAGCAGATATAAGCTATTAGGTTGGATTCCTTTTAACCTCTTGTGGTGAAGTGGTAGAGCCTTGACTTAGTAATCATAAGTCCTAGGTTCGATTTCCGGTCGGGGTAAAAAATTATTCATGTTTTAACATATGTAATGTGCTTATTTGTATTTCATGGCCCGAATGAGATTGGGAATTGAATTAAATGCTAAAATGAAGCCACGAGTGAGGTTGGGGAATCTGAAATATGAACATAGTGGCATTCAGTTAGAAAGCGTTCATTCCTAAGCATAGCAGATATAAGCTATAAGGTTGGATTCCTTTTAACCTTCTGTGGTGTAGTGGTAGCGCCTTGACTTAGTAATCATAAGTCCTAGGTTCGAGTCCCGGTCGTGGTAAAAAATTTATTCATGTTTTCATATATGAAATGTGCTTATTTGTATTTCATCGCCCGAATGAGATTGGGAATTGAATTAAATGCTAAAATGAAGCCACGAGTGAGGTTGGGGAATCTGTAATATGAACATAGTGGCATTCAGTTAGAATGCGTTCATTCCTAAGTATAGCAGATATAAGCTATAAGGTTGGATTCCTTTTAACCTTCTGTGGTGTAGTGGTAGCGCCTTGACTTAGTAATCATAAGTCCTAAGTTCGAGTCCCGGTCGGGGTAAAAAAATTATTCATGTTTTCACATATGTAATGTGCTTTTTTGTATTTCATGGCCCGAATGAGATTGGGAATTGAATTAAATGCTAAAATCTAAGCCACGAGTGAGGCTGGGGAATCTGTAATATGAACATAGTGGCATTCAGTTAGAATGCGTTCATTCCTAAGTATAGCAGATATAAGCTATAAGGTTGGATTCCATTTAACCTTTTGTGGTGTAGTGGTAGCGCCTTGACTTAGTAATCATAAGTAATAGGTTTTAGTCCCGGTTGAGGTAAAAAAATTATTCATGTTTTCACATATGTAATGTGTTTTTTTGAATTTCATGGCCCGAATGAGATTGAGAATTGAATTAAATGCTAAAATGAAGCCACGAGTGAGGTTGGGGAATCTGTAATATGAACATAGTGGCATTCATTTAGAATGCGTTCATTCCTAAGTATAGCAGATATAAGTTATGAGGTTGGATTCCTTTTAACCTTCTGTGGTGTAGTGGTAGCGCCTTGACTTAGTAATCAAAAGACGTAGGTTCGAGTCCCGGTCGGGGTAAAAAGTTTATTCATGTTTTCACATATGTAATGTGTTTTTTTGAATTTCATGGCCCGAATGAGATTGGGAATTGAATTAAATGCTAAAATGAAGCCACGAGTGAGGTTGGGGAATCTGTAATATGAACATAGTGGCATTCATTTAGAATGCGTTCATTCCTAAGTATAGCAGATATAAGTTATGAGGTTGGATTCCTTTTAACCTTCTGTGGTGTAGTGGTAGTGCCTTGACTTAGTAATCATAAGTCCTAGGTTTGAGTCCCGGTCGGGGTAAAAAAATTATTCATGTTTTCACATATGTAATGTGCTTATTTGTATTTCATGGCCCGAATGAGATTGGGAATTGAATTAGATGCTAAAGTGAAGCCACGAGTGAGGTTGGGGAATCTGTAACATGAACATAGTGGCATTCAGTTAGAATGTGTTCATTCCTAAGTATAGCAGATATAAGCTATAAGGTTGGATTCCTTTTAACCTCTTGTGGTGTAGTGGTAGAGCCTTGACTTTAGTAATCATAAGTCCTAGGTTCGATTTCCGGTCGGGGTAAAAAATTATTCATGTTTTAACATATGTAATGTGCTTATTTGTATTTCATGGCCCGAATGAGATTGGGAATTGAATTAAATGCTAAAATGAAGCCACGAGTGAGGTTGGGAAATCTGTAATATGAACATATTGGCATTCAGTTAGAATGCGTTCATTCCTAAGTATAGAAGATTTAAGCTATGAGGTTGGATTCCTTTTAACATTCTTTGGTGTAGTGGTAGCACCTTGACTTAGTAATCATAAGTCCTAGGTTCGAGTCCCGGTCGGGGTAAAAACATTATTCATGTTTTCACATATGTAATGTGCTTATTTGCATTTCATGGCCCGAATGAGATTGGGAATTGAATTAAATGCTAAAATGAAGCCACGAGTGAGGTTGGGGAATCTGTAATATGAACATAGTGGCATTCAGTTACCATGCGTTCATTACTAAGTATAGCAGATATAAGCTATAAGGTTGGATTACTTTTAACCTTCTGTGGTGTAGTGATAGCGCCTTGACTTAGTAATCATAAGTCCTAGGTTCGAGTCCCGGTCGGGGTAAACAAATTATTCATGTTTTCACATATGTAATGTGCTTATTTGTATTTCATGGCCCGAATGAGATTGGGAATTGAATTAAATGCTAAAATGAAGATACGAGTGATGTTCGGGAATCTGCAATATGAACATAGTGGCAGTCAGTTAGAATGCGTTCATTCCTGAGTATAGCAGATATAAGCTATAAGGTTGGATTCCTTTTAACCTTCTGTGGTGTAGTGGTAGCGCCTTGTCCTAGTAATAATAAGTCCTAGGTTCGAGTCCCGGTCAGGGTAAAAAAATTATTCATGTATTCACATATGTAATGTGCTTATTTGTATTTCATGGCCGGAATGAGATTGGGAATTGAATTATATGCTAAAATGAAGCCAAGAGTGAGGTTGGGAAATCTGTAATATGATCATAGTGGCATTCAGTTAGAATGCGTTCATTCCTAAGTATAGCAGATATAAGCTATAAGGTTGAATTCCTTTTAAACTTCTTTGATGTAGTGGTAGCGCCTTGACTTAGTAATCATAAGACCTAGGTTCGAGTGCCGGTCGAGGTAAAAAGTTTATTCATGTTTTCACATATGTAATGTGCTTATTTGTATTTCATGGAGCGAATGAGATTGGGAATGGAATTAAATGCTAAAATGAAGCCACGAGTGAGGTTGGGGAATCTGTAATATAAAAATAGTGGCATTCTGTTAGAATGCGTTCATTCCTAAGTATAGCAGATATAAGCTATAAGGTTGGATTCCTTTTAACCTTCTGTGGTGTAGTGGTAGTGCCTTGACTTAGTAATCATAAGTCCTAGGTTCGAATCCCAGTCGGGGTAAAAAAATTATTCATGTTTTCACATATGTAATGTGCTTATTTGTATTTCATGGCCCGAATGAGATTGGGAATTAAATTAGATGCTAAAGTGAAGCCACGAGTGAGGTTGGGGAATCTGTAATATGAACATAGTGGCATTCAGTTAGAATGCGTTCATTCCTAAGTATAGCAGATATAAGCTATAAGGTTGGATTCCTTTTAACCTCTGGTGGTGTAGTGGTAGAGCCTTGACTTAGTAATCATAAGTCCTAGGTTCGATTTCCGGTCGGGGTAAAAAATTATTCATGTTTTAACATATGTAATGTGCTTATTTGTATTTCATGGCCCGAATGAGATTGAGAATTGAATTAAATGCTAAAATGAATCCACGAGTGAGGTTGGGAAATCTGTAATATGAACATATTGGCATTCAGTTAGAATGCGTTCATTCCTAAGTATAGCAGATATAAGCTATGAGTTTGGATTCCTTTTAACATTCTTTGGTGTAGTGGTAGCACCTTGACTTAGTAATCATAAGTCCTAGGTTCGAGTCCCGGTCGGGGTAAAAACATTATTCATGTTTTCACATATGTAATGTGCTTATTTGCATTTCATGGCCCGAATGAGATTGGGAATTGAATTAAATGCTAAAATGAAGCCACGAGTGAGGTTGGGGAATCTGTAATATGAACATAGTGGCATTCAGTTACAATGCGTTCATTCCTAAGTATAGCAGATATAAGCTATAAGGTTGGATTACTTTTAACCTTCTGTGGTGTAGTGATAGAGCCTTGACTTAGTAATCATAAGTCCTAGTTTCGAGTCCCGGTCGGGGCAAAAAAATTATGCATGTTTTCACATATATAATGTGCTTATTTGTATTTCATGGCCCGAATGAGATTGAGAATTGAATTAAATTCTAAAATGAAGCCATGAGTGAGGTTGGGGAATCTGTAATATGAACATAGTGGCATTCAGTTAGAATGCGTTCATTCCTAAGTATAGCATATATAAGCTATAAGGTTGGATTCATTTTAAACTTCTTTGGTGTAGTGGTTGCGCCTTGACTTATTAATTATAAGTCCTAGGTTCGAGTCCCGGTCGGGGTAAAAAAATTATTAATGTTTTCACATATGTAATGTGCTTATTTGTATTTCATGGCCCGAATGAGATTGGGAATTGAATTAGATGGTAAAGTGAAGCCACGAGTGAGGTTGGGGAATCTGTAATATGAACATAGTGGCATTCTGTTAGAATGCGTTCATTCCTAAGAATAGCAGATATAAGCTATGAGGTTGGATTCCTTTTAACCTTCTGTGGTGTAGTGGTAGAGCCTTGACTTAGTAATCATAAGTCCTAGGTTCGAGTGACGGTCAGTTTAAAATATTATTCATGTTTTCACATATGTAATGCAAGAGAGGTTCGAGCTATGGAGGGGTTTGCTGGAGGATTACGGACTGAAGGTGAGCAGACAGAAAACGGAGTACCTGGAGTGCAATGTGACACAAGGAGGCGACCTGTTCATGCAAGACCACAAGCTCCCAAAAGTCGGACGCCTTCAAATACCTCGGCTCCTACGTAACGAAGGATGGAGACCTAGAGAGAGAGATTGATCATAGGATCCAGGTAGCATGGAACAGCTGGAAGAGAACATCAGGGGTGCTATGTGACAAGAAAATCAGTGCTAGAGTGAAAGAAAAAGTGTACAAGTCAGTTGTGAGACCAGCGTTGCTGTACGGTGCGGAGACGTGGCCAGTGAAAAAGGTTCAAGAAAGGAAGATAGATGTCACAGAAATGAGAATGCTGAGGTGGATGTGTGGGGTGACGAGGGAGGACAGGATTCAAAATGACCAGATCAGAGGTACAGTGAAGGTGGTGGAGGCGTCGGCGAAAGCGCAGGAGAGGAGATTACAGTTGTTCGGTCATGTGAAGAGGAGAGATGAAGACTACGTGGGTGTGAGAGTGATGGAGATGGACGTGGAGGGCAGATGTAGACGAGGAAGACCTAAACTACGGTGGAAGGACCGACTGAAGGAGGATCTCAGAGAAAGACAGCTGGAGGAGGAGCAAGTGATGGACTGGAACCAGTGGAGATGACTAGTGAAGAGATGCGACCCCATATGAAAATGGGAACGCAAATAGAGGAAGAAGAAGAAGAATGTGCTTATTTGTATTTCATGGCCCGAATGAGATTGGGAATTGAATTAAATTCTAAAATGAAGCCACGAGTGAGGTTGGGAAATCTGTAATATGAACATATTGATATTCAGTTAGAATGCGTTCATTCCTAAGTATAGCAGATATAAGCTATGAGGTTGGATTCCTTTTAACATTCTGTGGTGTAGTGGTAGCACCTTGACTTAGTAATCATAAGTCCTAGGTTCTAGTCCCGGTCGGGGTAAAAAGATTATTCATGTTTTCACATATGTAATGTGCCTATTTGCATTTCATGGCCCGAATGAGATTGGGAATTGAATTAAATGCTAAAATGAAGCCACGAGTGAGGTTGGGGAATCTGTAATATGAACATAGTGGCATTCATTTACAATGCGTTCATTCCTAAGTATAGTAGATATAAGCTATAAGGTTGGATTCCTTTTAACCTTCTGTGGTGTAGTGGTAGCGCCTTGACTTAGTAATCATAAGTCCTAGGTTCGAGTCCCGGTCGGGGCAAAAAAATTATTCATGTTTTCACATATATAATGTGCTTGTTTGTATTTCATGGCCCGAATGAGATTGAGAATTGAATTAAATGCTAAAATGAAGCCACGAGTGAGGTTGGGGAATCTGTAATATGAACATAGTGGCATTCAGTTAGAATGCGTTCATTCCTAAGTATAGCAGATATAAGCTATAAGGTTGGATTCCTTTTAACCTTCTGTGGTGTAATGGTAGCGCCTTGACTTAGTAATCATAAGTCCTAGGTTCGAGTCCCGGTCGGGGTAAAAAGATTATTCATGTTTTCACATATGTAATGTGCTTATTTGTATTTCATGGCCTGAATGAGATTGGGAATTGAATTAAATGCTAAAATGAAGACACGAGTGAGGTTGGGGAATCTGTAATATGAATATAGTGGCATTCAGTTAGAATGCGTTCATTCCTAAGTATAGCAGATATAAGCTATAAGGTTGGATTCCTTTTAACCTTCTGTGGTGTAGTGGTAGCGCATTGACTTAGTAATCATAAGTCCTAGGTTCGAGTCCCGGTCGGGGTAAAAAAATTATTCATGTTTTCACATATGTAATGTGCTTATTTGTATTTATTGGCCCGAATGAAATTAGGAATTGTATTAAATGTTAAAATGAAGCCACGAGTGAGGTTGGGGCATTGTGATATGAACATAGTGGCATTCAGTTAGAATGCGTTCATTCCTAAGTATAGCAGATATAAGCTATAAGGTTGGATTCCTTTTAACCTTCTGTTGTGTAGTGGTAGCGCCTTGACTTAGTAATCATAAGTCCTAGGTTCGAATCCCGGTCGGGTAAAAAGTTTATTCATGCTTTCACATATGTAATGTACTTATTTGTATTTCAAGGCCCGAATGAGATTGGGAATTGAATTAAATTCTAAAATGAAGCCACGAGTGAGGTTGGGGAATCTGTAATATGAACATAGTGGCATTCAGTTAGAATGTGTTCATTCCTAAGTATAGCAGATATAAGCTATAAGGTTGGATTTCTTTTAACCTTCTGTGGTGTAGTGGTAGCGCCTTGACTTAGTAATCATAAGTCCTAGGTTCGAGTCCTGGTTGGGGTAAAAAATGGTTCATGTTTTCATATATGTAATGTGCTTATTTGTATTTCATGGCCCGAATGAGATTGGGAATTGATTTAAATGCTAAAATGAAGCCACGAGTGAGGTTGGGGAATCTGTAATATGAACATAGTGGCATTCAGTTAGAATACGTTCATTCCTAAGTATAGCAGATATAAGCTATAAGGTTGGATTCCTTTTAACCTTCTGTAGTGTAATGGTAGCGCCTTGACTTAGTAATCATAAGTCCTAGGTTCGAGTCCCTCTCGGGGTAAACAAATTATTCATGTATTCACATATGTAATGTGCTTATTTGCATTTCATGGCCCGAATGAGATTGGGAATTGAATTAAATGCTAAAATGAAGCCACGAGTGAGGTTGGGGAATCTGGAATATAAACATAGTGGCATTCAATTAGAATGCGTTCATTCCTAAGAATAGCAGATATAAGCTATGATGTTGGATTCCTTTTAACCTTTGGTGGTGTAGTGGTAGAGCCTTGACTTAGTAATCATAAGTCCTAGGTTCGAGTTCCGGTCGGGGTAAAAAATTATTCATGTTTTCACATATGTAATGTGCTTATTTGTATTTCGTGGCCCGAATGAGATTGGGAATTGAATTAAATGCTAAAATGAAGCCACGAGTGAGGTTGGGGAATCTGTAATATGAACATAGTGGCATTCAGTTATAATGTGTTCATTTGTAAGTATAGCAGATATAAGCTATAAGGTTGGATTCCTTTTAACCTTCTGTGGTGTAGTGGTAGCGCCTTGACTTAGTAATCATATGTACTAGGTTTGAATCTCTGTCGGGGTAAAAAAATTATTCATGCTTACACATATGTAATGTGCTTATTTGTATTTCATGGCCCGAATGAAATTGGGAATTGAATTAAATGTTAAAATGAAGCCACGAGTGAGGTTGGGGAATTGTGATATGAACATAGTGGCATTCAGTTAGAATGCGTTCATTCCTAAGTATAGCAGATACAAGCTATAAGGTTGGATTCCTTTTATCCTTCTGTGGTGTAGTGGTAGCCCCTTGACCTAGTAATCATAAGTCCTAGGTTCAAGTCCAGGTAGGGGTAAAAAAATTATTCACGTTTTCACATATGTAATGTGCTTATTTGCATTTCATGGCCCGAATGAGATTGGGAATTGAATTAGATGCTAAAGTGAAGCCACGAGTGAGGTTGGGGAATCTGTAATATAAACATAGTGGCATTCAGTTAGAATGCGTTCATTCCTAAGAATAGCAGATATAAGCTATGATGTTGGATTCCTTTTAACATTCTGTGGTGTAGTGGTAGCACCTTGACTTAGTAATCATAAGTCCTAGGTTCGAGTCCCGGCCGTGGTAAAAAATGATTCATGTTTTCATATATGTATTGTGCTTATTTGAATTTCATGGCCTGAATGAGATTGGTAATTGATTTAAATGCTAAAATGAAGCCACGAGTGAGGTTGGGGAATCTGTAATATGAACATAGAGGCATTCAGTTAGAATGCGTTCATTCCTAAGTATAGCAGATATAAGCTATAAGGTTGGATTCCTTTTAACCTTCTGTGTTGTAGTGGTAGCGCCTTGACTTAGTAATCATAAGTCCTAGGTTCGAGTCCCGGCCGGGGTAAAAAATGATTCATGTTTTCATATATGTATTGTGCTTATTTGAATTTCATGGCCTGAATGAGATTGGGAATTGATTTAAATGCTAAAATGAAGCCACGAGTGAGGTTGGGGAATCTGTAATATGAACATAGAGGCATTCAGTGAGAATGCGTTCATTCCTAAGTATAGCAGATATAAGTTATGAGGTTGGATTCCTTTTAACCTTCTGTGGTGTAGTGGTAGCGCCTTGACTTAGTAATTATAAGTCCTAGGTTCGAGTCCCGGTCGGGGTAAAAAGTTTATTCATGTTTTCACATATGTAATGTGCTTATTTGTATTTCATGGCCCGAATGAGATTGGGAATTGAATTAAATGCTAAAATGAAGCCACGAATGAGGTTGGGGAATCTGTAATATAAACTTAGTGGCATTCTGTTAGAATGCGTTCATTCCTAAGTATAGCAGATATAAGCTATAAGGTTGGATTTCTTTTAACCTTCTGTGGTGTAGTGGTAGAACCTTGACTTAGTACTCATAAGTCCTAGGTTCGAGTTCCGGTGAGGGTGAAAAAATTATTCATGTTTTCACATATGTAATATGCTTATTTGTATTTCATGGCCCGAATGAGATTGGGAATTGAATTAAATGCTAAAATGAAGCCACAAGTGAGGTTGGGAACTCTGTAATATGAACATAGTGGCATTCAGTTAGAATGCGTTCATTCCTAAGTATAGCAGATATAAGCTATGAGGTTGGATTCCTTTTAACCTTCTGTGGTGTAGTGGTAACACCTTGACTTAGTAATAATAAGTCCTAGGTTCGAGTCCCGGTCGGGGTAAAAAGATTATTCATGTTTTCACATATGTAATGTGCTTATTTGCATTTCATGGCCCGAATGAGATTGGGAATTGAATTAAATTCTAAAATGAAGCCACGAGTGACGTTGGGGAATCTGTGATATGAACATAGTGGCATTCAGTTAGAATGCGTTCATTCCTAAGAATAGCAGATATAAGCTATAAGGTTGGATTCCTTTTAACCTTCTGTGGTGTAGTGGTAGCGCCTTGACTTAGTAATCATAAGTCCTAGGTTCGAGTCCTGGTCGGGGTAAAAAGATTATTCATGTTTTCACATTTGTAATGTGCTTATTTGTATTTCATGGCCCGAATGAGATTGGGAATTGAATTAAATGCTAAAATGAAGCCACGAGTGAGGTTGGGGACTCTTTAATATGAACATAGTGGCATTCAGTTAGAATGCGTTCATTCCTAAGTATAGCAGATATAAGCTATAAGTTTGGATTCCTTTTAACCTTCTGTGGTGTAGTGGTAGCGCCTTGACTTAGTAATCATAAGTCCTATGTTCGAGTCCTGGTCGGGGTAAAAAGATTATTCATGTTTTCACATTTGTAATGTGTATATTTGTATTTCATGGCCCGAATGAGATTGGGAATTGAATTAAATGCTATAATGAAGCCACGAGTGAGGTTGGGGACTCTGTAATATGAACATAGTGGCATTCAGTTAGAATGCGTTCATTCCTAAGAATAGCAGATATAAGCTATAAGTTTGGATTCCTTTTAACCTTCTGTGGTGTAGTGGTAGCGCCTTGACTTAGTAATCATAAGTCCTAGGTTCGAGTCCCGGTCGGGGTAAAAAGTTTATTCATGTTTTCACATATGTAATGTGCTTATTTGTATTTCTTGGCCCGAATGAGATTGGGAATTGAATTAATTTCTAAAATGAAGCCAAGAGTGAGGTTGGGGAATCTGTAATATGAACATAGTGGCATTCAGTTAGAATGCGTTTATTCCTAAGTATAGCAGATATAAGCTATAAGGTTGGATTCCTTTTAACCTTCTGTGGTGTAGTGGTAGCGCCTTGACTTAGTAATCATAAGTCCTAGGTTCGAGTCCCGGTCGGGGTAAAAAGATTATTCATGTTTTCACATATGTAATGTGCTTATTTGTATTTCATGGCCCGAATGAGATTGGGAATTGAATTAAATGCTAAAATGAAGCCACGAGTGAGGTTGGGGAATCTGTAATATGAACATAGTGGCATTCAGTTAGAATGCGTTCATTCCTAAGTATAGCAGATATAAGCTATAAGGTTGGATTCCTTTTAACCTTTGGTGGTGTAGTGGTAGAGCCTTGACTTAGTAATCATAAGTCCTAGGTTCGAGTTCCGGTCGGGGTAAAAAATTATTCATGTTTTCACATATGTAATGTGCTTATTTGTATTTCATGGCCCGAATGAGATTGGGAATTGAATTAAATGCTAAAATGAAGCCACGAGTGAGGTTGGGAAATCTGTAATATGAACATAGTGGCATTCAGTTAGAATGCGTTCATTCCTAAGTATAGCAGATATAAGCTATGATGTTGGATTCCTTTTAACATTCTGTGGTGTAGTGGTAGCACCTTGACTTAGTAATCATAAGTCCTAGGTTCGAGTCCCGGCTGGGGTAAAAAATGATTCATGTTTTCATATATGTATTATGCTTATTTGAATTTCATGGCCTGAATGAGATTGGGAATTGATTTAAATGCTAAAATGAAGCCACGAGTGAGGTTGGGGAATCTGTAATATGAACATAGAGGCATTCAGTTAGAATGCGTTCATTCCTAAGTATAGCAGATATAAGTTATAAGGTTGGATTCCTTTTAACCTTCTGTGTTGTAGTGGTAGCGCCTTGACTTAGTAATCATAAGTCCTAGGTTCGAGTCCCGGCCGGGGTAAAAAATGATTCATGTTTTCATATATGTATTGTGCTTATTTGAATTTCATGGCCTGAATGAGATTGGGAATTGATTTAAATGCTAAAATGAAGCCACGAGTGAGGTTGGGGAATCTGTAATATGAACATAGGGCATTCAGTTAGAATGCGTTCATTCCTAAGTATAGCAGATATAAGCTATAAGGTTGGATTCCTTTTAACCTTCTGTGGTGTAGTGGTAGCGCCTTGACTTAGTAATTATAAGTTCTAGGTTCGAGTCCTGGTCGGGGTAAAAAGCTTATTCATGTTTTCACATATGTAATGTGCTTATTTGTATTTCATGGCCCGAATGAGATTGGGAATTGAATTAAATGCTAAAATGAAGCCACGAATGAGGTTGGGGAATCTGTAATATAAACTTAGTGGCATTCTGTTAGAATGCGTTCATTCCTAAGTATAGCAGATATACGCTATAAGGCTGGATTCATTTTAACTTTCTGTGGTGTAGTGGTAGAACCTTGACTTAGTACTCATAAGTCCTAGGTTCGAGTTCCGGTGAGGGTAAAAAAATTATTCATGTTTTCACATATGTAATATGCTTATTTGTATTTCATGGCCCGAATGAGATTGGGAATTGAATTAAATGCTAAAATGAAGCCACAAGTGAGGTTGGGAACTATGTAATATGAACATAGTGGCATTCAGTTAGAATGCGTTCATTCCTAAGTATAGCAGATATAAGCTATGAGGTTGGATTCCTTTTAACCTTCTGTGGTGTAGTGGTAGCACCTTGACTTAGTAATAATAAGTCCTAGGTTCGAGTCCCGGTCGGGGTAAAAAGATTATTCATGTTTTCACATATGTAATGTGCTTATTTGCATTTCATGGCCCGAATGAGATTGGGAATTGAATTAAATTCTAAAATGAAGCCACGAGTGACGTTGGGGAATCTGTGATATGAACATAGTGGCATTCAGTTAGAATGCGTTCATTCCTAAGAATAGCAGATATAAGCTATAAGGTTGGATTCCTTTTAACCTTCTGTGGTGTAGTGGTAGCGCCTTGACTTAGTAATCATAAGTCCTAGGTTCGAGTCCTGGTCGGGGTAAAAAGATTATTCATGTTTTCACATTTGTAATGTGCTTATTTGTATTTCATGGCCCGAATGAGATTGGGAATTGAATTAAATGCTAAAATGAAGCCACGAGTGAGGTTGGGGACTCTTTAATATGAACATAGTGGCATTCAGTTAGAATGCGTTCATTCCTAAGTATAGCAGATATAAGCTATAAGTTTGGATTCCTTTTAACCTTCTGTGGTGTAGTGGTAGCGCCTTGACTTAGTAATCATAAGTCCTAGGTTCGAGTCCCGGTCGGGGTAAAAAGTTTATTCATGTTTTCACATATGTAATGTGCTTATTTGTATTTCTTGGCCCGAATGAGATTGGGAATTGAATTAATTTCTAAAATGAAGCCAAGAGTGAGGTTGGGGAATCTGTAATATGAACATAGTGGCATTCAGTTAGAATGCGTTTATTCCTAAGCATAGCAGATATAAGCTATAAGGTTGGATTCCTTTTAACCTTCTGTGGCGTAGTGGTAGCGCCTTGACTTAGTAATCATAAGTCCTAGGTTCGAGTCCCGGTCGGGGTAAAAAGATTATTCATGCTTTCACATATGTAATGTGCTTATTTGTATTTCATGGCCCGAATGAGATTGGGAATTGAATTAAATGCTAAAATGAAGCCACGAGTGAGGTTGGGGAATCTGTAATATGAACATAGTGGCATTCAGTTAGAATGCGTTCATTCCTAAGTATAGCAGATATAAGCTATGAGGTTGGATTCCTTTTAACCTTCTGTGGTGTAGTGGTAGCACCTTGACTTAGTAATCATAAGTCCTAGGTTCGAGTCCCGGTCGGGGTAAAAAGATTATTCATGTTTTCACATATGTAATGTGCTTATTTGCATTTCATGGCCCGAATGAGATTGGGAATTGAATTAAATGCTAAAATGAAGCCACGAGTGAGGTTGGGGAATCTGTAATATGAACATAGTGGCATTCAGTTAGAATGCGTTCATTCTTAAGTATAGCAGATATAAGCTATAAGGTTGGACTCCTTTTAACCTTCTGTCGTGTAGTGATAGCGCCTTGACTTAGTAAGCATAAGTCCTAGGTTCGAGTTCCGGTCGGGGTAAAAAAATTATTCATGTTTTCACATATATAATGTGCTTATTTGTATTTCATGGCCCGAATGAGATTGGGAAATGAATTAAATTCTAAAATGAAGCCACGAATGAGGTTGGGGAATCTGTAATATGAACATAGTGGCATTCAGATAGAATGCGTTCATTCCTAAGAATAGCAGATATAAGCTATAAGGTTGGATTCCTTTTAACCTTCTGTGGTGTAGTGGTAGCGCCTTGACATAGTAATCATAAGTCCTAGGTTCGAGTCCCGGTCGGGATAAAAAGATTATTCATGTTTTCACATTTGTAATGTGATTATTTGTATTTCATGGCCCGAATGAGATTGGGAATTGAATTAAATGCTAAAATGAAGCCACGAGTGAGGTTGGGGACTCTGTAATATGAACATAGTGGCATTCAGTTAGAATGCGTTCATTCCTAAGTATAGCAGATATAAGCTATAAGTTTGGATTCCTTTTAACCTTCTGTGGTGTAGTGGTAGCGCCTTGACTTAGTAATCATAAGTCCTAGGTTCGAGTCCCGGTCGGGGTAAAAAGTTTATTCATGTTTTCACATATGTAATGTGCTTATTTGTATTTCTTGGCCCGAATGAGATTGGGAATTGAATTAATTTCTAAAATGAAGCCAAGAGTGAGGTTGGGGAATCTTTAATATGAACATAGTGGCATTCAGTTAGAATGCGTTTATTCCTAAGTATAGCAGATATAAGCTATAAGGTTGGATTCCTTTTAACCATCTGTGGTGTAGTGGTAGCGCCTTGACTTGGTAATCATAAGTCCTAGGTTCGAGTCCCGGTCGGGGTAAAAAGATTATTCATGTTTTCACATATGTAATGTGCTTATTTGTATTTCATGGCCCGAATGAGATTGGGAATTGAATTAAATGCTAAAATGAAGCCACGAGTGAGGTTGGGGAATCTGTAATATGAACATAGTGGCATTCAGTTAGAATGCGTTCATTCCTAAGTATAGCAGATATAAGCTATGAGGTTGGATTCCTTTTAACCTTCTGTGGTGTAGTGGTAGCACCTTGACTTAGTAATCATAAGTCCTAGGTTCGAGTCCCGGTCGGGGTAAAAAGATTATTCATGTTTTCACATATGTAATGTGCTTATTTGCATTTCATGGCCCGAATGAGATTGGGAATTGAATTAAATGCTAAAATGAAGCCACGAGTGAGGTTGGGAATCTGTAATATGAACGTAGTGGCATTCAGATAGAATGCGTTCATTCCTAAGTATAGCAGATATAAGCTATAAGGTTGGACTCCATTTAACCTTCTGTCGTGTAGTGATAGCGCCTTGACTTAGTAAGCATAATTCCTAGGTTCGAGTTCCGGTCGGGGTAAAAAAATTATTCATGTTTTCACATATATAATGTGCTTATTTGTATTTCATGGCCCGAATGAGATTGGGAATTGAATTAAATTCTAAAATGAAGCCACGAATGAGGTTGGGGAATCTGTAATATGAACATAGTGGCATTCAGTTAGAATGCGTTCATTCCTAAGAATAGCAGATATAAGCTATAAGGTTGGATTAATTTTAACCTTCTGTGGTGTAGTGGTAGCGCCTTGACTTAGTAATCATAAGTCCTAGGTTCGAGTCCCGGTCGGGATAAAAAGATTATTCATGTTTTCACATTTGTAATGTGCTTATTTGTATTTCATGGCCCGAATGAGATTGGGAATTGAATTAAATGCTAAAATGAAGCCACCAGTGAGGTTGGAGACTCTGTAATATGAACATAGTGGCATTCAGTTAGAATGCGTTTATTCCTATGTATAGCAGATATAAGCTATAAGGTTGGATTCCTTTTTACCTTCTGTGGTGTAGTGGTAGCACCTTGACTTAGTAATCATAAGTCCTAGGTTCGAGTTCCGGTCGGGGTAAAAAATTATTCATGTTTTCACATATGTAATGTGCTTATTTGTATTTCATGGCCCGAATGAAATTGGGAATTGAATTAAATGTTAAAATGAAGCCACGAGTGAGGTTGGGGAATCTGTAATATGAACATAGTGGCATTCAGTTACAATGCGTTCATTCCTAAGTATAGCAGATATAAGCTATAAGGTTGGATTCCTTTTAACCTGCTGTGGTGTAGTGGTAGCGCCTTGACTTAGTAATCATAAGTCCTAGGCTCGAGTCCCGGTTGGGGTAAAAGAATTATTCATGTTTTCACATATGTAATGTTCTTTTTTGAATTTCATGGCCCGAATGAGATTGGGAATTGAATTAAATCCTAAAATAAAGCCACGAGTGAGGTTGGGGAATCTTTAATATGAACATAGTGGCATTCAGTTAGAATGCGTTCATTCCTAAGTATAGCAGATATAAGCTATAAGGTTGGATTCCTTTTAACCTTCTGTGGTGTAGTGGTAGCGCCTTGACTTAGTAATTATAAGTCCTAGGTTCGAGTCCCGGTGGGGGTAAAAAGTTTATTCATGTTTTCACATATGTAATGTGCTTATTTGTATTTCATGGCCCGAATAAGATTGGGAATTGAATTAAATGCTAAAATGAAGCCACGAGTGAGGTTGGGGAATCTGTAATATAAACTTAGTGGCATTCTGTTAGAATGCGTTCATTCCTAAATATAGCAGATATAAGCTATAAGGTTGGATTCCTTTTAACCTTCTGTGGTGTAGTGGTAGCACCTTGACTTAGTAATCATAAGTCCTAGGTTCAAGTCCCGGTCGGGGTAAAAAAATTATTCACGTTTTCACATATGTAATGAGCTTATTTGTATTTCATGGCCCGAATGAGATTGGGAATTGAATTAGATGCTAAAGTGAAGCCACGAGTGAGGTTGGGGAATCTGTAATATGAACATAGTGGCATTCAGTTAGAATGCGTTCATTCCTAAGTATAGCAGATATAAGCTATAAGGTTGGATTCCTTTTAACCTTCTGTGGTGTAGTGGTAGCGCCTTGACTTAGTAATCATAAGTCCTATGTTCAAGTTCCGGTCGGGGTAAAAAAATTATTCATGTTTTCACATATGTAATGTGCTCATTTGTATTTCATGGCCCGAATGAGATTGGGAATTGAATTAAATGCTAAAATTAAGACACAAGTGAGGTTGGGGAATCTGTAATATAAACATAGTGGCATTCTGTTAGAATGCGTTCATTTCAAAGTATAGCAGATATAAGCTATAAGGCTGGATTCCTTTTAACCTACTGTTGTGTAATGGTAGTGCCTTGACTTAGTAATCATAAGTCCTAGGTTCGAGTCCCGGTCGGGGTAAAAAAATTATTAATGTTTTCACATATGTAATGTGCTTATTTGTATTTCATGGCCCGAATGAGATTGGGAATTGAATTAGATGCTAAAGTGAAGCCACGAGTGAGGTTGGGGAATCTGTAATATAAACATAGTAGCATTCAGTTAGAATGCGTTCATTCCTAAGTATAGCAGATATAAGCTATAAGGTTGGATTAATTTTAACCTTCTGTGGTGTAGTGGTAGAACCTTGACTTAGTAATCATAAGTCCTAGGTTCGAGTTCCGGTCTGGGTAAAAAAATTATTCATGTTTTCACATATGTAATATGCTTATTTGTATTTCATGGCCCGAATGAGATTGGGAATTGAATTAAATGCTAAAATGAAGCCACAAGTGAGGTTGGGAACTCTGTAATATGAACATAGTGACATTCAGTTAGAATGCGTTCATTCCTAAGTATAGCAGATATAAGCTATGAGGTTGGATTCCTTTTAACCTTCTGTGGTGTAGTGGTAGCACCTTGACTTAGTAATCATAAGTCCTAGGTTCGAGTCCCGGTCGGGGTAAAAAGATTATTCATGTTTTCACATATGTAATGTGCTTATTTGCATTTCATGGCCCGAATGAGATTGGGAATTGAATTAAATGCTAAAATGAAGCCACGAGTGAGGGTGGGGAATCTGTAATATGAACATAGTGGCATTCAGTTAGAATGCGTTCATTCCTAAGAATAGCAGATATAAGCTATAAGGTTGGACTCCTTTTAACCTTTTGTGGTGTACTGATAGCGCCTTGACTTAGTAATCATAAGTCCTAGGTTCGAGTTCCGGTCGGGGTAAAAAAATTATTCATGTTTTCACATATATAATGTGCTTATTTGTATTTCATGGCCCGAATGAGATTGGGAATTGAATTAAATTCTAAAATGAAGCCACGAGTGAGGTTGGGGAATCTGTAATATGAACATAGTGGCATTCAGTTAGAATGCGTTCATTCCTAAGAATAGCAGATATAAGGTATAAGGTTGGATTCCTTTTAACCTTCTGTGGTGTAGTGGTAGCGCCTTGACTTAGTAATCATAAGTCCTAGGTTCGAGTCCCGGTCGGGGTAAAAAGATTATTCATGTTTTCACATATGTAATGTGCTTATTTGTATTTCATGGCCCGAATGAGATTGGGAATTGAATTAAAGGCTAAAATGAAGCCACGAGTGAGTTTGGGGAATCTGTAATATGAACATAGTGGCATTCAGTTAGAATGCGTTCATTCCTAAGTACAGCAGATATAAGCTATGAGGTTGGATTCCTTTTAACCTTCTGTGGTGTAGTGGTAGCACCTTGACTTAGTAATCATAAGTCCCAGGTTCGAGTCCCGGTGAGGGTAAAAAGATTATTCATGTTTTCACATATGTAATGTGCTTATTTGCATTTCATGGCCCGAATGAGATTGGGAATTGAATTAAATGCTAAAATGAAGCCACGAGTGAGGTTGGGGAATCTGTAATATGAACATAGTGGCATTCAGTTAGAATGCGTTCATTCCTAAGTATAGCAGATATAAGCTATAATGTTGGACTCCTTTAAACCTTCTGTCGTGTAGTGATAGCGCCTTGACTTAATAAGCATAAGTCCTAGGTTCGAGTTCCGGTCGGGGTAAAAAAATTATTCATGCTTTCACATATATAATGTGCTTATTTGTATTTCATGGCCCGAATGAGATTGGGAATTGAATTAAATTCTAAAATGAAGCCACGAGTGAGGTTGGGGAATCTGTAATATGAACATAGTGGCATTCAGTTAGAATGCGTTCATTCCTAAGAATAGCAGATATAAGCTATAAGGTTGGATTAATTTTAACCTTCTGTGGTGTAGTGGTAGCGCCTTGACTTAGTAATCATAAGTCCTAGGTTCGAGTCCCGGTCGGGGTAAAAAGATTATTCATGTTTTCACATTTGTAATGTGCTTATTTGTATTTCATGGCCCGAATGAGATTGGGAATTGAATTAAATGCTAAAATGAAGCCACCAGTGAGGTTGGGGGCTCTGTAATATGAACATAGTGGCATTCAGTTAGAATGCGTTCATTCCTAAGTATAGCAGATATAAGCTATAAGGTTGGATTCCTTTTAACCTTCTGTGGTGTAGTGGTAGCACCTTGACTTAGTAATCATAAGTCCTAGGTTCGAGTGACGGTCAGGGTAAAAAATATATTCATTTTTTCACATATGTAATGTGCTTATTTGTATTTCATGGCCTGAATGATATTGGGAATTGATTTAAATGCTAAAATGAAGCCACGAGTGAGGTTGGGGAATCTGTAATATGAACATAGTGGCATTCAGTTAGAATGCGTTCATTCCTAAGTATAGCAGATATAAGCTATATGGTTGGATTCCTTTTAACCTTCTGTGGTGTAGTGGTAGCACCTTGACTTAGTAATCATAAGTCCTAGGTTCGAGTCCCGGTTGGGGTAAAAAGTTTATTCATGTTTTCACATATGTAATGTGCTTATTTGTATTTCATGGTCCGAATGAGATTGGGAATTGAATTAATTTCTAAAATGAAGCCACGAGTGAGGTTGGGGAATCTGTAATATGAACATAGTGGCATTCAGTTAGAATGCGTTCATTCCTAAGTATAGCAGATATAAGCTATAAGGTTGGATTCCTTTTAACCTTCTGTGGTGTAGTGGTAGCGCCTTGACTTAGTAATCATAAGTCCTAGGTTCGAGGTCCGGTCGGGGTAAAAAAATAATTCATGTTTTCACATATGTAATGTGCTCATTTGTATTTCATGGCCCGAATGAGATTGGGAATTGAATTAAATGCTAAAATTAAGACACAAGTGAGGTTGGGGAATCTGTAATATAAACATAGTGGCATTCTGTTAGAATGCGTTCATTTCAAAGTATAGCAGATATAATCTATAAGGTTGGATTCCTTTTAACCTTCTGTTGTGTAGTGGTAGTGCCTTGACTTAGTAATCATATGTCCTAGGCTCGAGTCCCAGTCGGGGTAAAAAAATTATTAATGTTTTCACATATGTAATGTGCTTATTTGTATTTCATGGCCCGAATGAGATTGGGAATTGAATTAGATGTTAAAGTGAAGCCACGAGTGAGGTTGGGGAATCTGTAATATGAACATAGTGGCATTCAGTTAGAATGCGTTCATTCCTAAGTATAGCAGATATAAGCTATAAGGTTGGATTCCTTTTAACCTTCTGTGGTGTAGTGGTAGAACCTTGACTTAGTAATCATAAGTCCTAGGTTCGAGTTCCGGTCTGGGTAAAAAAATTATTCATGTTTTCACATATGTAATATGCTTATTTGTATTTCATGGCCCGAATGAGATTGGGAATTGATTAAATGCTAAAATGAAGCCACAAGTGAGGTTGGGAACTCTGTAATATGAACATAGTGACATTCAGTTAGAATGCGTTCATTCCTAAGTATAGCAGATATAAGCTTTGAGGTTGGATTCCTTTTAACCTTCTGTGGTGTAGTGGTAGCACCTTGACTTAGTAATCATAAGTCCTAGGTTCGAGTCCCGGTCGGGGTAAAAAGATTATTCATGTTTTCACATATGTAATGTGCTTATTTGTATTTCATGGTCCGAATGAGATTGGGAATTGAATTAAATGCTAAAATGAAGCCACGAGTGAGGGTGGGGAATCTGTAATATGAACATAGTGGCATTCAGTTAGAATGCGTTCATTCCTAAGTATAGCAGATATAAGCTATAAGGTTGGACTCCTTTTAACCTTTTGTGGTGTAGTGATAGCTCCTTGACTTAGTAATCATAAGTCCTAGGTTCGAGTTCCGGTCGGGGTAAAAAAATTATTCATGTTTTCACATATATAATGTGCTTATTTGTATTTCATATCCCGAATGAGATTGGGAATTGAATTAAATTCTAAAATGAAGCCACGAGTGAGGTTGGGGAATCTGTAATATGAACATAGTGGCATTCAGTTAGAATGCGTTCATTCCTAAGAATAGCAGATATAAGGTATAAGGTTGGATTCCTTTTAACCTTCTGTGGTGTAGTGGTAGCGCCTTGACTTAGTAATCATAAGTCCTAGGTTCGAGTCCCGGTCGGGGTAAAAAGATTATTCATGTTTTCACATATGTAATGTGCTTATTTGTATTTCATGGCCCGAATGAGATTGGGAATTGAATTAAATGCTAAAATGAAGCCACGAGTGAGGTTGGGGAATCTGTAATATGAACATAGTGGCATTCAGTTAGAATGCGTTCATTCCTAAGTATAGCAGATATAAGCTATGAGGTTGGATTCCTTTTAACCTTCTGTGTTGTAGTGGTAGCACCTTGACTTAGTAATCATAAGTCCTAGGTTCGAGTCCCGGTGAGGGTAAAAAGATTATTCATGTTTTCACATATGTAATGTGCTTATTTGCATTTCATGGCCCGAATGAGATTGGGAATTGAATTAAATGCTAAAATGAAGCCACGAGTGAGGTTGGGGAATCTGTAATATGAACATAGTGGCATTCAGTTAGAATGCGTTCATTCCTAAGTATAGCAGATATAAGCTATAATGTTGGACTCCTTTCAACCTTCTGTCGTGTAGTGATAGCGCCTTGACTTAGTAATCATAAGTCCTAGGTTCGAGTTCCGGTCGGGGTAAAAAAATTATTCATGTTTTCACATATATAATGTGCTTATTTGTATTTCATGGCCCGAATGAGATTGGGAATTGAATTAAATTCTAAAATGAAGCCACGAGTGAGGTTGGGGAATCTTTAATATGAACATAGTGGCATTCAGTTAGAATGCGTTCATTCCTAAGAATAGCAGATATAAGCTATAAGGTTGGATTAATTTTAACCTTCTGTGGTGTAGTGGTAGCGCCTTGACTTAGTAATCATAAGTCCTAGGTTCGAGTCCCGGTCGGGGTAAAAAGATTATTCATGTTTTCACATTTGTAATGTGCTTATTTGTATTTCATGGCCCGAATGAGATTGGAAATTGAATTAAATGCTAAAATGAAGCCACCAGTGAGGTTGGGGGCTCTCTAATATGAACATAGTGGCATTCAGTTAGAATGCGTTCATTCCTAAGTATAGCAGATATAAGCTATAAGGTCGGATTCCTTTTAACCTTCTGTGGTGTAGTGGTAGCGCCTTGACTTAGTAATCATAAGTCCTAGGTTCGAGTGACGGTCAGGGTAAGAAATATATTCATTTTTTCACATATGTAATGTGCTTATTTGTATTTCATGGCCTGAATGATATTGGGAATTGATTTAAATGCTAAAATGAAGCCACGAGTGAGGTTGGGGAATCTTTAATATGAACATAGTGGCATTCAGTTAGAATGCGTTCATTCCTAAGTATAGCAGATATAAGCTATAAGGTTGGATTCCTTTTAACCTTCTGTGGTGTAATTGTAGCGCCTTGACTTAGTAATCATAAGTCCTAGGTTCGAGTCCCGGTCGGGGTAAAAAGATTATTCATGTTTTCACATATGTTATGTGCTTATTTGTATTTCATGGCCTGAATGAGATTGGGAATTGAATTAAATGCTAAAATGAAGCCACGAGTGAGGTTGGGGAATCTGTAATATGAACATAGTGGCATTCAGTTAGAATGCGTTCATTCCTAAGTATAGCAGATATAAGCTATAAGGTCGGATTCCTTTTAACCTTCTGTGGTGTAGTGGTAGCGCCTTGACTTAGTAATCATAAGTCCTAGGTTCGAGTCCCGGTTGGGGTAATAAAATTATTCATGTTTTCACATATGTAATGTGCTTATTTGCATTTAATGGCCCGAATGAGATTGGGAATTGAATTAAATGTTAAAATGAAGCCACGAGTGAGGTTGGGGAATTGTGATATGAACATAGTGGCATTCAGTTAGAATGCGTTCATTCCTAAGTATAGCAGATATAAGCTATAAGGTTGGATTCCTTTTAACCTTCTGTGGTGTAGTGGTAGCGCCTTGACTTAGTAATCATAAGTCCTAGGTTCGAATCCCGGTCGGGTAAAAAGTTTATTCACGTTTTCACATATGTAATGTGCTTATTTGTATTTCAAGGCCTGAATGAGATTGGGAATTGAATTAAATTCTAAAATGAAGCCACGAGTGAGGTTGGGGAATCTTTAATATGAACATAGTGGCATTCAGTTAGAATGCGTTCATTCCTAAGTATAGCAGATATAAGCTATAAGGTTGGATTCCTTTTAACCTTCTGTGGTGTAGTGGTAGCGCCTTGACTTAGTAATTATAAGTCCTAGGTTCGAGTCCCGGTGGGGGTAAAAAGTTTATTCATGTTTTCACATATGTAATGTGCTTATTTGTATTTCATGGCCCGAATAAGATTGGGAATTGAATTAAATGCTAAAATGAAGCCACGAGTGAGGTTGGGGAATCTGTAATATAAACTTAGTGGCATTCTGTTAGAATGCGTTCATTCCTAAATATAGCAGATATAAGCTATAAGGTTGGATTCCTTTTAACCTTCTGTGGTGTAGTGGTAGCGCCTTGACTTAGTAATCATAAGTCCTAGGTTCGAGTTCCGGTCGGGGTAAAAAAATTATTCACGTTTTCACATAAGTAATGAGCTTATTTGTATTTCATGGCCCGAATGAGATTGGGAATTGAATTAGATGCTAAAGTGAAGCCACGAGTGAGGTTGGGGAATCTGTAATATGAACATAGTGGCATTCAGTTAGAATGCGTTCATTCCTAAGTATAGCAGATATAAGCTATAAGGTTGGATTCCTTTTAACCTTCTGTGGTGTAGTGGTAGCGCCTTGACTTAGTAATCATAAGTCCTAGGTTCGAGTCCCGGTCGGGGTAAAAAAATTATTCATGTTTTCACATATGTAATGTGCTCATTTGTATTTCATGGCCCGAATGAGATTGGGAATTGAATTAAATGCTAAAATTAAGACACAAGTGAGGTTGGGGAATCTGTAATATAAACATAGTGGCATTCTGTTAGAATGCGTTCATTTCAAAGTATAGCAGATATAAGCTATAAGGTTGGATTCCTTTTAACCTTCTGTTGTGTAGTGGTAGTGCCTTGACTTAGTAATCATAAGTCCTAGGTTCGAGTCCCGGTCGGGGTAAAAAAATTATTAATGTTTTCACATATGTAATGTGCTTATTTGTATTTCATGGCCCGAATGAGATTGGGAATTGAATTAGTTGCTAAAGTGAAGCCACCAGTGAGGTTGGGGAATCTGTAATATAAACATAGTAGCATTCAGTTAGAATGCGTTCATTCCTAAGTATAGCAGATATAAGCTATAAGGTTGGATTCCTTTTAACCTTCTGTGGTGTAGTGGTAGAACCTTGACTTAGTAATCATAAGTCCTAGGTTCGAGTTCCGGTCTGGGTAAAAAAATTATTCATGTTTTCACATATGTAATATGCTTATTTGTATTTCATGGCCCGAATGAGATTGGGAATTGAATTAAATGCTAAAATGAAGCCACAAGCGAGGTTGGGAACTCTGTAATATGAACATAGTGACATTCAGTTAGAATGCGTTCATTCCTAAGTATAGCAGATATAAGCTATGAGGTTGGATTCCTTTTAACCTTCTGTGGTGTAGTGGTAGCACCTTGACTTAGTAATCATAAGTCCTAGGTTCGAGTCCCGGTCGGGGTAAAAAGATTATTCATGTTTTCACATATGTAATGTGCTTATTTGCATTTCATGGCCCGAATGAGATTGGGAATTGAATTAAATGCTAAAATAAAACAACGAGTGAGGGTGGGGAATCTGTAATATGAACATAGTGGCATTCAGTTAGAATGCGTTCATTCCTAAGTATAGCAGATATAAGCTATAAGGTTGGACTCCTTTTAACCATTTGTGGTGTGGTGATAGCGCCTTGACTTAGTAATCATAAGTCCTAGGTTCGAGTTCCGGTCGGGGTAAAAAAATTATTCATGTTTTCACATATATAATGTGCTTATTTGTATTTCATGGCCCGAATGAGATTGGGAATTGAATTAAATTCTAAAATGAAGCCACGAGTGAGGTTGGGGAATCTGTAATATGAACATAGTGGCATTCAGTTAGAATGCGTTCATTCCTAAGAATAGCAGATATGAGGTATAAGGTTGGATTCCTTTTAACCTTCTGTGGTGTAGTGGTAGCGCCTTGACTTAGTAATCATAAGTCCTAGGTTCGAGTCCCGGTGAGGGTAAAAAGATTATTCATGTTTTCACATATGTAATGTGCTTATTTGCATTTCATGGCCCGAATGAGATTGGGAATTGAATTAAATGCTAAAATGAAGCCACGAGTGAGGTTGGGGAATCGGTAATATGAACATAGTGGCATTCAGTTAGAATGCGTTCATTCCTAAGTATAGCAGATATAAGCTATAATGTTGGACTCCTTTTAACCTTCTGTCGTGTAGTGATAGCGCCTTGACTTAGTAAGCATAAGTCCTAGGTTCGAGTTCCGGTCGGGGTAAAAAAATTATTCATGTTTTCACATATATAATGTGCTTATTTGTATTTCATGGCCCGAATGAGATTGGGAATTGAATTAAATTCTAAAATGAAGCCACGAGTGAGGTTGGGGAATCTGTAATATGAACATAGTGGCATTCAGTTAGAATGCGTTCATTCCTAAGAATAGCAGATATAAGTTATAAGGTTGGATTCCTTTTAACCTTCTGTGGTGTAGTGGTAGAACCTTGACTTAGTAATCATATGTCCTAGGTTCGAGTTCCGGTCTGGGTAAAAAAATTATTCATGTTTTCACATATGTAATATGCTTATTTGTATTTCATGGCCCGAATGAGATTGGGAATTGAATTAAATGCTAAAATGAAGCCACAAGTGAGGTTAGGAACTCTTTAATATGAACATAGTGGCATTCAGTTAGAATGCGTTCATTCCTAAGTATAGCAGATATAAGCTATGAGGTTGGATTCCTTTTAACCTTCTGTGGTGTAGTAGTAGCACCTTGACTTAGTAATCATAAGTCCTAGGTTCGAGTCCCGGTGAGGGTAAAAAGATTATTCATGTTTTCACATATGTAATGTGCTTATTTGCATTTCATGGCCCGAATGTGATTGGGAATTGAATTAAATGCTAAAATGAAGCCACGAGTGAGGTTGGGGAATCTGTAATATAAACATAGTGGCATTCTGTTAGAATGCGTTCATTTCAAAGTATAGCAGATATAAGCTATAAGGTTGGATTCCTTTTAACCTTCTGTTGTGTAGTGGTAGTGCCTTGACTTAGTAATCATATGTACTAGGTTCGAGTCCCAGTCGGGGTAAAAAAATTATTAATGTTTTCACATATGTAATGTGCTTATTTGTATTTCATGGCCCGAATGAGATTGGGAATTGAATTAGATGCTAAAGTGATGCCACGAGTGAGGTTGGGGAATCTGTAATATGAACATAGTGGCATTCAGTTAGAATGCGTTCATTCCTAAGTATAGCAGATATAAGCTATAAGGTTGGATTCCTTTTAACCTTCTGTGGTGTAGTGGTAGAACCTTGACTTAGTAATCATAAGTCCTAGGTTCGAGTTCCGGTCTGGGTAAAAAAATTATTCATGTTTTCACATATGTAATATGCTTATTTGTATTTCATGGCCCGAATGAGATTGGGAATTGAATTAAATGCTAAAATGAAGCCACAAGTGAGGTTGGGAACTCTGTAATATGAACATAGTGGCATTCAGTTAGAATGCGTTCATTCCTAAGAATAGCAGATACAAGCTATGAGGTTGGATTTCTTTTAACCTTCTGTGGTGTAGTGGTAGCACCTTGACTTAGTAATCATAAGTCCTAGGTTCGAGTCCCGGTCGGGGTAAAAAGATTATTCATGTTTTCACATATGTAATGTGCTTATTTGTATTTCATGGCCTGAACGAGATTGGGAATTGAATTAAATGCTAAAATGAAGCCACGAGTGAGGGTGGGGAATCTGTAATATGAACATAGTGGCATTCAGTTAGAATGCGTTCATTCCTAAGAATAGCAGATATAAGCTATAAGGTTGGCCTCCTTTTAACCTTCTGTGGTGTAGTGATAGCGCCTTGACTTAGTAATCATAAGTCCTAGGTTCGAGTTCCGGTCGGGGTAAAAAAATTATTCATGTTTTCACATATATAATGTGCTTATTTGTATTTCATGGCCCGAATGAGATTGAGAATTGAATTAAATGCTAAAATGAAGCCACGAGTGAGGTTGGGGAATCTGTAATATGAACATAGTGGCATTCAGTTAGAATGCGTTCATTCCTAAGTATAGCAGATATAAGCTATAAGGTTGGATTCCTTTTAACCTTCTGTGGTGTAATGGTAGCGCCTTGACTTAGTAATCATAAGTCCTAGGTTCGAGTCCCGGTCGGGGTAAAAAGATTATTCATGTTTTCACATATGTTATGTGCTTATTTGTATTTCATGGCCTGAATGAGATTGGGAATTGAATTAAATGCTAAAATGAAGCCACGAGTGAGGTTGGGGAATCTGTAATATGAACATAGTGGCATTCAGTTAGAATGCGTTCATTCCTAAGTATAGCAGATATAAGCTATAAGGTTGGATTCCTTTTAACCTTCTGTGGTGTAGTGGTAGCGCATTGACTTAGTAATCATAAGTCCTAGGTTCGAGTCCCGGTCGGGGTAAAAAATTTATTCATGTTTTCACATATGTAATGTGCTTATTTGTATTTAATGGCCCGAATGAAATTAGGAATTGAATTAAATGCTAAAATGAAGCCACGAGTGATGTTGGGGAATTGTGATATGAACATAGTGGCATTCAGTTAGAATGCGTTCATTCCTAAGTATAGCAGATATAAGCTATAAGGTTGGATTCCTTTTAACCTTCTGTGGTGTAGTGGTAGCGCCTTGACTTAGTAATCATAAGTCCTAGGTTCGAATCCCGGTCGGGTAAAAAGTTTATTCACGTTTTCACATATGTAATGTGCTTATTTGTATTTCAAATCCTGAATGAGATTTGGAATTGAATTAAATTCTAAAATGAAGCCACGAGTGAGGTTGGGGAATCTGTAATATGAACATAGTGGCATTCAGTTAGAATGTGTTCATTCCTAAGTATAGCAGATATAAGCTATAAGGTTGGATTCCTTTTAACCTTCTGTGGTGTAGTAGTTGCGCCTTGACTTAGTAATTATAAGTCCTAGGTTCGAGTCCTGGTTGGGGTAAAAAATGGTTCATGTTTTCATATATGTAATGTGCTTATTTGTATTTAATGGCCCGAATGAGATTGGGAATTGATTTAAATGCTAAAATGAAGCCACGAGTGAGGTTGGGGAATCTGTAATATGAACATAGTGGCATTCAGTTAGAATGCATTCATTCCTAAGTATAGCAGATATAAGCTATAAAGTTGGATTCCTTTTAACCTTCTGTGGTGTAGTGGTAGCGCCTTGACTTAGTAATCATAAGTCCTAGGTTCGAGTCCCTGTCGGGGTAAAAAAATTATTCATGTTTTCACATATGTAATGTGCTTATTTGCATTTCATGGCCCGAATGAGATTGGTAATTGAAATAAATGCTAAAATGAAGCCACGAGTGAGGTTGGGGAATCTGTTATATGAACATAGTGGCATTCAGTTAGAATGCGTTCATTCCTAAGTATAGCAGATATAAGCTATAAGGTTGGATTCCTTTTAACCTTCTGTGGTGTAGTGGTAGCGCTTTGACTTTGTAATCATAAGTCCTAGGTTCGAGTCCCGGTCGGGTGAAAAGTTTATTCATGTTTTCACATATGCAATGTGCTTATTTGTATTTCAAGGCAAGAATGAGATTGGGAATTGAATTAAATTCTAAAATGAAGCCATGAGTGAGGTTGGGGAATCTGTAATATGAACATAGTGGCATTCAGTTAGAATGCGTTCATTCCTAAGTATAGCAGATATAAGCTATAAGTTTGGATTCCTTTTAACCTTCCGTGGTGTAGTGGTAGCGTCTTGACTTAGTAATCATAAGTCCTAGGTTCGAGTCCCAGTCGGGGTAAAAAGATTATTCATGTTTTCACATATGTAATGTGCTTATTTGTATTTCGTGGCCCGAATGAGATTGGGAATTGAATTAAATGCTAAAATGAAACCACGAGTGAGGTTGGGGAATCTGTAATATGAACATAGTGGCATTCAGTTATAATGCGTTCATTTCTAAGTATAGCAGATATAAGCTATAAGGTTGGATTCCTTTTAACCTTCTGTGGTTTAGTGGTAGCGCCTTGACTTAGTAATCATAAGTACTAGGTTCGAATCCCGGTCGGGGTAAAAAAATTATTCATGTTTACACATATGTAATGTGCTTATTTGTATTTCATGGCCCGAATGAAATTGGGAATTGAATTAAATGTTAAAATGAAGCCACGAGTGAGGTTGGGGAATTGTGATATGAACATAGTGGCATTCAGTTAGAATGCGTTCATTCCTAAGTATAGCAGATATAAGCTATAAGGTTGTATTCCTTTTAACCTTCTGTGGTGTAGTGGTAGCGCCTTGACTTAGTAATCATAAGTCCTAGGTTCGAGTCTCTGTCGGGTAAAAAGTTTATTCATGTTTTCACATTTGTAATGTGCTTATTTGTATTTCAAGGCCCGAATGAGATTGGGAATTGAATTAAATTCTAAAATGAAGCCACGAGTGAGGTTGAGGAATCTGTAATATGAACATAGTGGCATTCAGTTAGAATGCGTTTATTCCTAAGTATAGCAGATATAAGCTATAAGGTTGGATTCCTTTTAACCTTCTGTGGTGTCGTGGTAGCGCCTTGACTTAGTAATCATAAGTCCTAGGTTCGAGTCCCGGTGAGGGTAAAAAGTTTATTCATGTTTTCACATATGTAATGTGCTTATTTGTATTTCATGGCCCGAATGAGATTGGGAATTGAATTAAATGCTAAAATGAAGCCACGAGTGAGGTTGGGGAATCTGTAATATGAACATAGTGGCATTCAGTTAGAATGCGTTCATTCCTAAGTATAGCAGATATAAGCTATGAGGTTGGATTCCTTTTAACCTTCTGTGGTGTAGTGGTAGCACCTTGACTTAGTAATCATAAGTCCTAGGTTCGAGTCCCGGTGAGGGTAAAAAGATTATTCATGTTTTCACATATGTAATGTGCTTATTTGCATTTCATGGCCCGAATGAGATTGGGAATTGAATTAAATGCTAAAATGAAGCCACGAGTGAGGTTGGGGAATCTGTAATATGAACATAGTGGCATTCAGTTAGAATGCGTTCATTCCTAAGTATAGCAGATATAAGCTATAATGTTGGACTCCTTTTAACCTTCTGTCGTGTAGTGATAGCGCCTTGACTTAGTAATCATAAGTCCTAGGTTCGAGTTCCGGTCGGGGTAAAAAAATTATTCATGTTTTCACATATATAATGTGCTTATTTGTATTTCATGGCCCGAATGAGATTGGGAATTGAATTAAATTCTAAAATGAAGCCACGAGTGAGGTTGGGGAATCTGTAATATGAACATAGTGGCATTCAGTTAGAATGCGTTCATTCCTAAGAATAGCAGATATAAGCTATAAGGTTGGATTAATTTTAACCTTCTGTGGTGTAGTGGTAGCGCCTTGACTTAGTAATCATAAGTCCTAGGTTCGAGTCCCGGTCGGGGTAAAAAGATTATTCATGTTTTCACATTTGTAATGTGCTTATTTGTATTTCATGGCCCGAATGAGATTGGAAATTGAATTAAATGCTAAAATGAAGCCACCAGTGAGGTTGGGGGCTCTCTAATATGAACATAGTGGCATTCAGTTAGAATGCGTTCATTCCTAAGTATAGCAGATATAAGCTATAAGGTCGGATTCCTTTTAACCTTCTGTGGTGTAGTGGTAGCGCCTTGACTTAGTAATCATAAGTCCTAGGTTCGAGTGACGGTCAGGGTAAAAAATATATTCATTTTTTCACATATGTAATGTGCTTATTTGTATTTCATGGCCTGAATGATATTGGGAATTGATTTAAATGCTAAAATGAAGCCACGAGTGAGGTTGGGGAATCTTTAATATGAACATAGTGGCATTCAGTTAGAATGCGTTCATTCCTAAGTATAGCAGATATAAGCTATAAGGTTGGATTCCTTTTAACCTTCTGTGGTGTAATGGTAGCGCCTTGACTTAGTAATCATAAGTCCTAGGTTCGAGTCCCGGTCGGGGTAAAAAGATTATTCATGTTTTCACATATGTTATGTGCTTATTTGTATTTCATGGCCTGAATGAGATTGGGAATTGAATTAAATGCTAAAATGAAGCCACGAGTGAGGTTGGGGAATCTGTAATATGAACATAGTGGCATTCAGTTAGAATGCGTTCATTCCTAAGTATAGCAGATATAAGCTATAAGGTCGGATTCCTTTTAACCTTCTGTGGTGTAGTGGTAGCGCCTTGACTTAGTAATCATAAGTCCTAGGTTCGAGTCCCGGTCGGGGTAATAAAATTATTCATGTTTTCACATATGTAATGTGCTTATTTGCATTTAATGGCCCGAATGAGATTGGGAATTGAATTAAATGTTAAAATGAAGCCACGAGTGAGGTTGGGGAATTGTGATATGAACATAGTGGCATTCAGTTAGAATGCGTTCATTCCTAAGTATAGCAGATATAAGCTATAAGGTTGGATTCCTTTTAACCTTCTGTGGTGTAGTGGTAGCGCCTTGACTTAGGAATCATAAGTCCTAGGTTCGAATCCCGGTCGGGTAAAAAGTTTATTCACGTTTTCACATATGTAATGTGCTTATTTGTATTTCAAGGCCTGAATGAGATTGGGAATTGAATTAAATTCTAAAATGAAGCCACGAGTGAGGTTGGGGAATCTTTAATATGAACATAGTGGCATTCAGTTAGAATGCGTTCATTCCTAAGTATAGCAGATATAAGCTATAAGGTTGGATTCCTTTTAACCTTCTGTGGTGTAGTGGTAGCGCCTTGACTTAGTAATTATAAGTCCTAGGTTCGAGTCCCGGTGGGGGTAAAAAGTTTATTCATGTTTTCACATATGTAATGTGCTTATTTGTATTTCATGGCCCGAATAAGATTGGGAATTGAATTAAATGCTAAAAAGAAGCCACGAGTGAGGTTGGGGAATCTGTAATATAAACTTAGTGGCATTCTGTTAGAATGCGTTCATTCCTAAATATAGCAGATATAAGCTATAAGGTTGGATTCCTTTTAACCTTCTGTGGTGTAGTGGTAGCGCCTTGACTTAGTAATCATAAGTCCTAGGTTCGAGTTCCGGTCGGGGTAAAAAAATTATTCACGTTTTCACATATGTAATGAGCTTATTTGTATTTCATGGCCAGAATGAGATTGGGAATTGAATTAGATGCTAAAGTGAAGCCACGAGTGAGGTTGGGGAATCTGTAATATGAACATAGTGGCATTCAGTTAGAATGCGTTCATTCCTAAGTATAGCAGATATAAGCTATAAGGTTGGATTCCTTTTAACCTTCTGTGGTGTAGTGGTAGCGCCTTGACTTAGTAATCATAAGTCCAAGGTTCGAGTCCCGGTCGGGGTAAAAAAATTATTCATGTTTTCACATATATAATGTGCTCATTTGTATTTCATGGCCCGAATGAGATTGGGAATTGAATTAAATGCTAAAATTAAGACACAAGTGAGGTTGGGGAATCTGTAATATAAACATAGTAGCATTCTGTTAGAATGCGTTCATTTCAAAGTATAGCAGATATAAGCTATAAGGTTGGATTCCTTTTAACCTTCTGTTGTGTAGTGGTAGTGCCTTGACTTAGTAATCATAAGTCCTAGGTTCGAGTCCCGGTCGGGGTAAAAAAATTATTAATGTTTTCACATATGTAATGTGCTTATTTGTATTTCATGGCCCGAATGAGATTGGGAATTGAATTAGTTGCTAAAGTGAAGCCACGAGTGAGGTTGGGGAATCTGTAATATAAACATAGTAGCATTCAGTTAGAATGCGTTCATTCCTAAGTATAGCAGATATAAGCTATAAGGTTGGATTCCTTTTAACCTTCTGTGGTGTAGTGGTAGAACCTTGACTTAGTAATCATAAGTCCTAGGTTCGAGTTCCGGTCTGGGTAAAAAAATTATTCATGTTTTCACAAATGTAATATGCTTATTTGTATTTCATGGCCCGAATGAGATTGGGAATTGAATTAAATGCTAAAATGAAGCCACAAGTGAGGTTGGGAACTCTGTAATATGAACATAGTGACATTCAGTTAGAATGCGTTCATTCCTAAGTATAGCAGATATAAGCTATGAGGTTGGATTCCTTTTAACCTTCTGTGGTGTAGTGGTAGCACCTTGTCTTAGTAATCATAAGTCCTAGGTTCGAGTCCCGGTCGGGGTAAAAAGATTATTCATGTTTTCACATATGTAATGTGCTTATTTGCATTTCATGGCCCGAATGAGATTGGGAATTGAATTAAATGCTAAAATAAAGCCACGAGTGAGGGTGGGGAATCTGTAATATGAACATAGTGGCATTCAGTTAGAATGCGTTCATTCCTAAGTATAGCAGATATAAGCTATAAGGTTGGACTCCTTTTAACCATTTGTGGTGTGGTGATAGCGCCTTGACTTAGTAATCATAAGTCCTAGGTTCGAGTTCCGGTCGGGGTAAAAAAATTATTCATGTTTTCACATATATAATGTGCTTATTTGTATTTCATGGCCCGAATGAGATTGGGAATTGAATTAAATTCTAAAATGAAGCCACGAGTGAGGTTGGGGAATCTGTAATATGAACATAGTGGCATTCAGTTAGAATGCGTTCATTCCTAAGAATAGCAGATATAAGGTATAAGGTTGGATTCCTTTTAACCTTCTGTGGTGTAGTGGTAGCGCCTTGACTTAGTAATCATAAGTCCTAGGTTCGAGTCCCAGTGAGGGTAAAAAGATTATTCATGTTTTCACATATGTAATGTGCTTATTTGCATTTCATGGCCCGAATGAGATTGGGAATTGAATTAAATGCTAAAATGAAGCCACGAGTGAGGTTGGGGAATCGGTAATATGAACATAGTGGCATTCAGTTAGAATGCGTTCATTCCTAAGTATAGCAGATATAAGCTATAATGTTGGACTCCTTTTAACCTTCTGTCATGTAGTGATAGCGCCTTGACTTAGTAAGCATAAGTCCTAGGTTCGAGTTCCGGTCGGGGTAAAAAAATTATTCATGTTTTCACATATATAATGTGCTTATTTGTATTTCATGGCCCGAATGAGATTGGGAATTGAATTAAATTCTAAAATGAAGCCACGAGTGAGGTTGGGGAATCTGTAATATGAACATAGTGGCATTCAGTTAGAATGCGTTCATTCCTAAGAATAGCAGATATAAGTTATAAGGTTGGATTCCTTTTAACCTTCTGTGGTGTAGTGGTAGAACCTTGACTTAGTAATCATATGTCCTAGGTTCGAGTCCCAGTCGGGGTAAAAAGATTATTCATGTTTTCACATATGTTATGTGCTTATTTGTATTTCATGGCCTGAATGAGATTGGGAATTGAATTAAATGCTAAAATGAAGCCACGAGTGAGGTTGGGGAATCTGTAATATAAACATAGTGGCATTCTGTTAGAATGCGTTCATTTCAAAGTATAGCAGATATAAGCTATAAGGTTGGATTCCTTTTAACCTTCAGTTGTGTAGTGGTGGTGCCTTGACTTAGTAATCATATGTCCTAGGTTCGAGTCCCAGTCGGGGTAAAAATATTAT
>JAXCGZ010019057.1:0-65000 GCA_037179515.1 Halocaridina rubra
TGTGAACTGTAAACCCTCCTTTCTACATGCTTGATGGGTTATATCACATTCCATATCTGTTGAGAAAGATTCATGAGGTTAGTTTACATTCAGTAGGTCAAGACTCTCAACATTTTATGATTAAAAATCTCAAGCCTTTTTTATAACTACTAGCAGCAGCTAGCAACACACCCCGCAGTCAGATAGAGTATTTCCAAACAAAAGAGAAAGGGGGAACTTTTTATTTTATTATATTTTTTTTTGCTGTAAAAATACTGATTTACCAATGCTTCAACGGGACATAGCATCACGTAAAATAAGAAATACTAATAATAAAAACAGCAAATACAGCAGTAATAGTTCATGTGGTAGTAGTTAAAGTATAGACACTTCCCTACTTACAAAAGAGAGAAGTTCAAAAAAGTCTGTTCGTAAGTAGGATTGTTTGTAAGTTGTGCTTAGGTAAAAAAACAGAATGTACAGTACATACATATGCAGTACTGTATTTTACTTTGGCTAATAACATTTAACTACTACATAAAACAAAGTACATAGTTAATAAATTTTAATACAGTAATAATGCAGTGCAGTAATACATACATTAATACATGGGTAGAAAATGGGCAGGGGTGGCATGATTAAAATCAAATGATTTCAATCATGTGATTATAATCGATTATAATCACATCAAAAACTCGCTGATTAATATAATTTTTTTTTTTAAATGTAATATGCATATTGTCCACCACTATGATCTAAAAATTACAGACATATGAAATCACAATACACTGGAGATTTCAGGACCTGTTCCTGGCTATTCAGGTATGACTTGTACTGAACGTGTCCCAGAGCTTCTCACTCAATGGGAATGTCAGCTTGTCGTAAGGACTTAATCACTACGTTACTATTAGTACCAGAAGGGTATAAGGTAAGAATGGACAAGCGGTGGTTCCTTCACTTAGATTTATTTTAGAGTACAAAATATACGACACCTCAATGCCCCCACCCTATGATTAACAAAATCTATGATTTATTCGTGCCCCGGGTAAAATTCTA
The DNA here is from genome assembly GCA_037179515.1 of Halocaridina rubra. Taxonomy (NCBI): domain Eukaryota; kingdom Metazoa; phylum Arthropoda; class Malacostraca; order Decapoda; family Atyidae; genus Halocaridina; species Halocaridina rubra. Next base: position 1,036 of record JAXCGZ010019057.1, read on the forward strand.
ACTAAAGCACACTCTTTCTGACTGCCTCGGGTATTCTTGAAGTACCCCAAGGGCAGGGCATGTCGCAAAATCCATTTCTGCCAATAGACTTCAGGTTCAAAGAGGGGTTCCTCCTCTTGGGGGAGGGGCTATTTCAGCAGGCCTATTGAACAGAAGAAGTTCTAAATCAGCCCGTGGCTATTGGTTATCTCTCCAGGGCATATACGGTCAAAATGTTTGTGTTTCTTGTGGTTTTGGGCACGACCGACTTCTTGGCCTTTCCCATCCTCTTGAGGCACTTGATGCCAGATGCTAAGTCCCATGGATCCAGCCATATATCTCGTTGACACTTTCTAAAAACATTGACCGTACCCAGAAAAACAATTGGGAGAGTATTCAATTTCACCCTTGATCTCCAGCCTCACATGTTTCTCTTCAGGACTTGTTACAGTTTCAGATCCTGGCTTCAGCAGGCTTTCATGTGACAAGCTTAATATATTTGGTGATTGCACATACTTGTTGTTCTAATATTTATGCATATTTGTGATAAAGATATACTGTATTCAGCCTGCATTATTCATTATTACCTCATAATTTAGAGTATTAATAAATGGCTACTGTGGTTTTACCAAAACAAAACCAGTACATCTTTTTAACAAAGGTTCTAGTTGGCAACTATTCTCAAAGCCGAAAAATGTCAGATTGGTAAATTTACTGGAACTCTCTTTGTCATTCTCTTTCCTTTTGTAGCTTGATGCCTAAAAAGACATTACTTGCATGCTCAGCCTGCATTTGTTACCAAGAATACCTTGTCGTTTATTACCGTTTTTCATTATTTACAATAACTAGTTGGCAACTATGACATTTGCCCAGGTTCCCAACATAACTGAGTGGATGGCAGACCAGTTGCGACTTGTGAGCAAGCAAGTACTGGCACTGGTTACACCGCAATCATGTCTGCAGCTGGCAGAGAAAAAGACCCAATATGGATTTCCTTTGAGAGAATTTTAATTAACCATTTCATGCTAATATTTGAGCCAAAGTATACCCACAGCAAAAAAAACAGAGAAAGCCTCTTTTACATATTACGAGAAAGGGTATAAACACATTGCACAGAAACAAAAATGCATGCAATATTGCATAACAATCAAATATGAATGAATAAATGCGTGAAATTTAAAACAATAAAAAAAAATCAATAAAAAAAATTGGATTTAAAAAAAAATCGATTGCTTTTTATTTTCATTAAAAAAAAATCGGATTTTTTCCAACCCTGATAATGGGTAGGTTTTTGTTATCAACCAATGTTCATAACTCGGTTGTTGGTAAGTGGGGGACGTCTTCATACATTAGCCTGAGATAACTGGCAGTGATCATGATTTGCAATTCCCAAAGCATTCATATACATTAAGAAGTTAAAACATTCTACAGGATGATCGAAGTTGATACAATTATATACGGCAAATTGCAAAAAATTACATTACATCTCCTCTATACTTACTATGTGGGCAGCAGTGAATTTGATCAGCACAGCATTTAGCCTCCGGGAAAGGACAGCATCCAAAATTGCCACTAGCTATCTCACAGCAAGTCATGAAGTCAGGACACCTGATGTGTAAGAAAAACTTTCAACAACAGAAATCCAATCTTAATCATAAAGTATAGTAGTTTTTTGTTTGTGTGTTTACATGTTTTCAATGTCATATATTTCACGATGAAAGTCATAAGGGTTAACTAATACTATTATGAAAATGGCAAACCTCTTATGAAACCATTTTCTGGTATTTATATCTACAAAGAAAAAAGGAAGTACAGTAATGATATAATCACTACCATATTAAAGTTCATTTCTGGATTTATAAAGTAGTGATCTGCATTACTAAATAATATAAATGGCTTTCCATAGAATAAATTTAGATGGGAAATCTTACAGATACCCGATTTCAGCCAACCAACTCACCTCTCTTGTCCACCTGGGCAGGTTTCCGCTAATATACAGGAACCCACTATCAGGATACTGGACACTATGAAGATAAGTTGATCCATTTCTATGAAAGGTCAGCAATAATCCTAATATGAAGAAAAAGAAAGGTTAGATAATAAATACAAGCTTTCACACTTACTTGTGTAAACGTTTCAACATAAATATGCCTCACAAGTAAGTGGAATATACTTATTTTTCTGGCATTAAACATTTTCAAATGCATCAATTTTCTATATTTGTGTCATACAAATTGATAACCCATAGAAAATTATTCTGAATATGAGTGCTCATCATCTTTCTACATCATTATTTACTAGATGGATAGTCAATATTCATAACACTTAAATAAATTTGTTGGTTTTGGCAATAAAGTTATGTAAAGAATGCAATATCAACATTATTCAATACCATTTCTATCTAGTTGGGCCCCATAACCATGGAACCTATGTGGAATTTCACTAAATTCCAGGGGATGTAGACAGGCCAGTATCAGCTTTGCTTTGATGGGGGGGGGGGGAAATAATTTTTATGATATTCTAAAAAATCTTTAAGAATTCTAATACATCTGCTAGCATACAGATTTTGCAGGTAAAATATCCAGTATATGTCATCATTTCCAGGAGCTAAATTCTTAATATTCTACCATATATACTAAGAGTACCAATTTCACTTGTACAAAGTCCATAAACCACTTAAATTCGTGTTTTTAAGGAATAAATATTCTGATATACACTAACATCTGTTGAAGCAACAATTTTGCCTGCAAATTGCAAGGAAATTCTCATTATCCTTGGGCACTCTCCAATATTTATTGAAGGTACAACTTAATGCTTTGAGGAAAGAAATATGTATTTTTCTGAGTTTCCATGCAGCCTGTCAATAGTCTCACCAAGGTTTGCTTTCATGTACCCAAAAGTAAGTTGCATTATACAATAAAAATAGTTTCTACCATATGTAAACACAGATGGGCCATATTACAATCTCCAAGGACAATGAAGCATCAAAATCTCATCTCACTAAGATATGAAAACAAAGGAGCTCAGACAAAGGAAAAGCAATTTCTTCATAGTCTCCATACTGCCCATGAAGTTTCATTCTTTCTTTGATGGCGTCATAACCAATCTGGAATACCTTACTCTCAGAAAATAGGGAAATAATTTTCAGCCACATGTTCACGCTGGAGATCTATATTACAGGTTCTACGGATGATAGGTCTGTAGGCTCCAAATCACAAGCGTTTGTGATTTTAATTTGTTCACAATATCTGCTCTGGATCTAAAACACTATAAGTCACAATTTCAAATGCTAGAATCTTTTATCTATTATATCTAATAGGCTTTAAGGCCCCAAAGTACGTTACAAACATGAATTTAATTCTAGTAACAAATATTTTATCCTAGGCAACTTTATCATGGTATCTCTTTTATTGTTACCTGTGCTTTGCAATAATACTGCATTTTCAAACCTATGCCACAGCTTAATTTTCAATTTGTTTGCACTATAATGCATAATCATCACACATACCTTTCAAATTTTATTCAAATATGACATGGTGCTTGCTTCATCATAAAACTGACTGAAACACAGTTTTTGACTTCAGTAAGTTTCTTTATTGCTAGAAGAAGAAAGTTGAAAAACTCTTCAACCTTTGCTCCAAGAAATTTACTGATGTGCATAAAATGTTCCAATACATTGAAACGTTTAGCAAGGATACAGAAAGCAGATCAATTCTGCTGATGTCAATAGTACAGTCAACAAAAATTAACTTGATAAAATCTGAGCTTATAAGTACATATCAGGTAATTTTGTATGTCAGGGCTGAGATATGTTGCATTTCAATCACTTTTCTATACTTTGGTATTGATTTATAACCTAAGAAAAAGCAGCACTCAGTTCACTCTCTTACACCAAATTGTTTCTCATGCTCATTTGCTGTGATTGCATACTTTCAACCTGACTGAAATGGAGAGGTTATTAGTGCTTTGGCTGGATGACTAACATCGATGGTGCATCCCAGTTTGCCTTCTGTTGATTTAGGGGAAGGAAATGGATTGCTTAACGCCGAGAAAATGAGAAAGGGGGAAGAAAAAGTGTTGCCCAGTTCCCGCTCATAGGCCATATTATTGTTCTTGAACTCATCCGCTGGTGTAAAGCCATTCGACCCTGACTCAAACGGAAAGTTTTTGTTGTTTTGTATATAGTGTATTTGTATATATATTAATATATTTTTTTAATATATAGACTTTGGTTTATATTTGATGTGCAATGCAATAAATGTTGATATCGTGTTGAAGACATGTAAGCGTATAGAGCCAAATACTGAAATGTAAAGATTCCTATGTTAGATATGGGGCTGATGTTCCAAGCCAATCACAGGGAGTAAAGGTAAGCAATACAGTATACTGTAATGTACTTTTACTATTTTTATGTCTTAGATTAAGAACTTAGATTATGCTTCTATGACTGAGATTATTTACTTTTAGAATAGGTAAGGGACCTAGGTTCTTATTCAGGTGTTCCAACTTTCGCTGAAAATAGCGTTACGACAGGTATCAGTAACGGAACCCTGTCGTAAATTGAGGACCCTCGGTAAATAACAATCCTGTATATTAGTTTTACACAAAGGGAGAGCTTTCAGAGAGCAATAGAAGGCATAATTTCACAAATTACAGGAGAATTAATTACTGTGAAAAGGATAAAATAGGGGAAAGATGAGTGTTGATGGGTTACATGGAAACTCAGAATACTTTTCCTCCCTCAGAGCTCCTTTTCTTCTATATCTGCGAGTTGCAAAGGAAAAGTTAGTTCCTTCTGATATACAGTATATGTAATCAGTTATAATTATGTATCACATGGACAACCCATACACATACAATGTCTTTGGAAAGTTAAGAAAAGATTTAATCAGTTTGCATTTGTTCCAAGGACAAACTTCCTACAACTGGCCTTAAAAGAGATACATAAAACTAAATATTTTCTAATTTATCTATCTATGTATTAATGTATATACAATGAAACCTCCACTTACGAACGCCCCCAACCACGAACAAATCGATTTACAAACAAATTTTGAATCGACCCGCGAAAACACACACATCTCTCGGGGGATCGCGTGTTTGCTCTCAGTTTCCATTGGTGCCTGCACTGTTAAGATTACTCGTTCTTTCGTTGTAATTTACATATCTTTTTGCTTTTTACGTTAAATTATTAAGATTCCTAAGAAAGTGAAAAGTATTAATAATAGTGGCGTTAAAAAGCCTAAACGTATTACTGTGGAAATGAAAAAAGAAACAATAGCTAACCATGAAAATGGTGTTCGTCTTTCTGGTCTCACCATGGAGCATGACATAGCGAAATCGACCATATGTACTATTTTAAAGAAAAAGGGGCCTTAAAGGTGGCTAACATGGCTAAAGGAGTGACTGTTTTAAAGAAGCATAAGTCTAAAATTATGGGAGGTAGAATTGTTGGTTTGGATAAATGAAAAAGAGCATGCTAGACATTGCGTAAGTGAGGCTATTATGTGCGGAAAGGTTCTAAAGTTACACTATGATTTAGTAGCAAAAACTCTGAGTGCTAGTGGCACAAAAATTGACAAATTTAAAGCCAGTAGAGGTTGGTTTGTAAAATTTCGTCAAAGAACTGGAATTCATAGTGTTGTTAGGCATGGAAAGGTGGCTGGTTCGGATCAAAAGGCAGCGGATGCCTATGTGCTTGAATTAGCTAAATTATCAAAAGCAAGGTTACATCACGCAGCAAGTTTTTAAATGTGATGAAACAGGACTGTTTTGGAAAAAAACAGTCATATTCTAAGAAGGCACTGTCTGGCCACAAACCATAGAAGGACAGGCTTACAAATTTATTGTGTGCAAATGCAAGAGGGGATTGCAAGATTAAGCCTCTTTTAGTTTACCACTCTGAAAATCCGAATGTTTTTAAGCCCAAGTATGTGTTAAAGGCAAGACTTCCAGTAATGTGGAGGTCGAATAGCAAGGCTTGGGTAACAAGTATCATTTTCATGGAATGGTTGACTGAAGTTTTTACACCAGCTGTCAAGAAATATCTTGAGGAAAAATGTTTGCCCCTTAAGTGTCTTCTGGTAATGGACAATGCTCCTGCCCATCCTCCAGGTTTGGAAACAGACCTTGATATTGAATAAGATATCATAAAAGTAAAATTTCTGCTTCCTTATGCCACTCCTCTCCTCCAGCCCATGGACCAGCAAGTCAGTTCTAATTTTAAGAAACTGTATACGAAGGGTCTTTTTTCCAGGTAACCAACAAAAGGGACTTGACCCTGTGTTGATTCTGGAAAGACCACTTAAATATCCTCCACTGAATATCCCTTACTGACAAGGCATGGAAAAAGGTCTCTTACTGCACGTTGCAGTCCGCCTGAAGGAAACTCGGGCCAGGTTGTGTGGCTAATAGAGGCTTCGAGGTTTCAAGGAGGAGAGAGTTGTCAATGTAGTGAATGAGATTGTGGCCACGGGCAAAAGTCTGGGTATGGAGGTCAGCAAGGGGGATGTGGAGGAGTTTGCAACTTCTCAAGTGGCAAAGTGACCAGGTGAAGACTATCCAGGAGGAGCAATCAGTGGTGGAGGAGGAAGAGAGGGTAAAGGTTTCAAGTAATAACATAAAAGAAATTTTTAGTCAGTGAAGTGATGTGCAGGCTTTCATTTAGCGGCATCACCCTAACAAAACCGTGACCAACAGAGCAGAGAACATTTTAAATGACAATGTGATGTCCTATTTCAGAAAAATTCTTCAACAAAGAAAAAGATAAATTTCTCTGGCCCGTTTTCTTGTGCCAATACCAGTCAAGAAACCATCTTGCAGGAGAAAACAGAGAGAAAACACTAGAAATACCTGTAAAGTTGCCCTAAGTTTTTATGGAAGGGGACTCTCCTTTGAAGTAGTCCTCCTCCTCTTCCATTACCATCCTCATGTGCCAGCAACTATCAACCACAGAGGTGTAGTGCAATACAATTATCTTGTTTTATTTTAGTACTAGAGTAATGTATTTTTCTATATGATGATTCGGTTTTACGTCTCGAACTCCCTTTTCTACTAAGGGCCAAGACGGATGCCTTCTTGCGAAGGACATGTTTTAGCATGTGTAATCGTTACCCTGAGTGTATGCCCTTACTAACCTCAGTCCGTGACGGGGCGCATACCCTCGACCTGCCAACAGATTCGCGGACGCTACCATTAAGCCACGGAGACTTCACTGTATTTTACTATAATTATGGTTATTTTTCATTCCATTCTATATTTTTGCCAAATATAAACCCATTAAAAAATAAAAATGTATATTTCTGGTGCTGGTGAATGGATTAATATTAATTTAAATGGGAAAAATTGTTTCTTGTCATGAACATTTCAAATTGCGGTTGGGGTTAAGGTATGGATTAAGTTTGCGATCAGAGGTTCCACTGTATGTCATCTCTACCAAGGCCCAGAGTTTTACTTAAACTCCACCGTATATACAGTATACTAATAATCAATAGGTAAAGGATAGAGATAATCTACCACACACACAAACATACACACATATATATATATATATATATATATATATATATATATATATATATATATATATATATATATATATATATAGGCACCGTGGCTCAAGCGGTAGCGTCCGCGACTCTGAGGTGTCAGGTCGAGGGTTCGCGCCCCGTCACGGTCTGAGGTTAGCGAGGGCATGCACTCAGGTTAATAATTACATCTGCCAAAGCAAGTCCTTCGCAAGAAGGCAACCGTCCTAGCCCTTAGTAGAAAAGTGAGTCCGTGACGTAAAACCGGAATTAAATATATATATATATATATATATATATATATATATATATATATATATATATATATATATATATATATATATATATATATATATATATATATATATATATGTTCCGGTTTTACGTCATGGACTCCCTTTTCTACCAAGGGCTAGGGCGGTTGCCTTCTTGCGAAGGACTTGTTTTGGCATATGTAATCGTTACCCTGAGTGCATGCCCTTGCTAACCTTAGGCCGTGACGGGGCGCGAACCCTCGACCTGACCCCTCAGAGTATATATATTAATCGTGGGAGACTATTAAATCTATTTAACCGAAACGAAAAAGTTGTAAGCCCATTCTGAAATTCCCCCCCCCCTTTCTCAACACTGCTGACTAGCTCCAACAAGAAGACAGAGTCAGCACGTTTGGAAATCAATCAGCGTTTCAATTTCAAATGACAGAGGGTGGTTGGAAGGATTCCTCACAACACCCATGGGCGCCTGCAATAAATGCAGCAGTACCAAATAATAATAATAATAATAATATTAATAATGAGAGAGAGAGAGAGAGCGAGCAGTACCAAATAATAATATTAATGAGAGAGAGAGAGAGAGAGAGAGAGAGAGAGAGAGAGAGAGAGAGAGAGAGAGTACTCAGAATAATGCAGATCATAATTACAAAGCCACTCAAGGAGATAACAAGGTCCCAAACGGTTCACTACCAGATTGCTTTGCTTTCAAGGCCACATGCAGTAACCGAGAGAGAGAGAGAGAGATGCTATTAATAACTACAATATAACATTTAAATAGTTCCATACGTTCGTTTTATAGAAAGCAGACATGACAATGCCACTACCATGAGCAGTGTTGTCTACTAGCAACGCACATTGCAATAACCGCAAGATAAATACTTGTATTTATGATTTGAGCGCTGCAAGATTTTAGACTCGGCGAAAGCACCAAGTAGGAAAAGTGATTGCAGTAGTAGCAGCAGTGAATTGTTAGAATAGCTCTAGGACAGTGATTCTTAAGCTTTTTCAGTATATGCACCCCTTTCATATCAGCAGTCAGTTCGCGCACCCCCCCCCCCGATTGCTGAAATACAAAAAAATGCTAAAAATACAAAGTTGATGTGATGTGTATTAATAACAAAACCACGTTTTATTTTTACTTAATCTTCAATTATATAGCTTTATCTCAGAACACTGCTGAAGCAATTTTTTTTCCAGGAAATATATAACGCGTATATAGAAACATATTTTGCTTTTAATTATTCATAGGCATCCTCGCACCCCTTAGGAACCGGCCTCGCACCCCCTAGGGGTGCGAACACCCCTGATTAAGAATCACTGCTCTAGGAAAAAAAAATCCTTTTTCACATTTTTCAATATCATCACAAAAAAAAAATCATAGGACGACGCGAATGAAATGGCAGCACTGGCAAAAACATCGACCTTACATAAAGTGAGAAAATGTCCATTGAGCGATGTTATGATCATCACTCACTAAAACTGTCGAGTTACCAACGTTAAGAACAAGTATGGCGTCAGTAGAGTTCACATTTTTTCCGGGCAGGTTTGTATCTTAAATTACGTAACAAACCCTAGATTCAAACTCGCAAGATCATGACACCCAGGGTAGACGGAGATTGCATCATGTAAAGCGGCAATATGCAGTATATATATATATATATATATATATATATATATATATATATATATATATATATATATATATAGAAGATGGCTCTATATGAATGTTTAACTTTAAGTATTCGCTATTGGTTTTGTTGTTTACGAGGTCAATATAAATAATTTTCATTGTATTCTAAGAGGTGTTTTCCTGTAAACACACACACACACACACACACACACACACACACACATATATATATATATATATATATATATATATATATATATATATATATATATATATATATATACACACATATATATATATATATATATATATATATATATATATATATATATATATATATATATAGAGAGAGAGAGAGAGAGAGAGAGAGAGAGAGATTTTCGGACCACGTCAAGTGAACTGAATATACAAAACTTTGAAAAAAATATATCTAAAATAATTGTAACTATTATTTCATAACTCGTTTTCAACTGCTGTGAAGAGCCAATATGACCCGATATATTTTTTAGAGGTTATGTTCAACTCCCAATTAGGACAATTATCACGAATGTTATAACAATACTAATCGTTAATTATGCTCGTTTAACTCCCCAATTAACACACTTATTATTTAATTACATTACTACGGCAACTTTCCCTCAAAAAAAAAAATTATATATATATATATATATATATATATATATATATATATATATATATATATATATATATATATATATATATATATATATATATATATATATATGAGACGACGATATCGAGTAGAAAACTCTCTTGGTTTGCATGTATATACCTTCTACATAAAAATACCGGCTTAAAAGTACAAATTATAATCGGCATAACGATCCATAGTATAATACTAACGGACTTTTAATGAATTAAAAAAATTAAAGTTTACTAACCAAATGAATAAAAAATACTCACCGAAGTTGACCAAAACGGGCTGACAACTTGAGAAAAGAAATACCCAGAGAGCTACAGGGAGATTCCTCTCACTTCGACGTCAAGCGTCCGACTAAACTCATAAGCTAATGTCAACAAAGAAATCCTTTTTATAGGAACCTCAACCCCCAAACCATTACCCCCCCCCCCAAGAGAGGATGAATACGTGGAAGGAAGCAGGGTTGCCACATGGCAGACACCTCATGGCCAAATTCGGTGCATTTCAAGGCCAAAATTTTTGTTTCCTAAGGCCACATTTCGGTCAAATTTATTTGAATGGAAATATGTACGGTATATCAGATTACTACCAAGTTATAAACTGAAGTTTCAAATTCGTATTAAAACGGGAAATATTTAGTCATTTTTCCCAACAGTCTTTCAATTCGGAAAAAAAAAAAGGATTTTAACACTGAAACGGGGAATTTCAGAAAAAATAACGTAAAGGAATTTGGTTATCGAACAGGTTCAACAAACCCCGTTCACACCTTCGAACATTACTTCAAACACTTGTCTGTCGAACCGCGTTCGACGAACCGTTTGACCGTGTAAACCGCCCTTATGTATGTACTAGGAACTTTTTAATATCCATTACCTTGTTACGATGGAGTTCAAAATAAATCTGAAGTGAACTGTTTCTATCTCTCTATCTATGAGATTAAAGCCAACCTTATATTGGCACGGACCCTTGGAATGAACTATTTGGGTCATGTCGACTTTTATAGGCACTGAGAGTTAATAATTGTACTGGAAATCATCCCTGCTACTGAAGATCTTAATGCCATTAATCCTTCCTCGATAAGCGCAGTCTCTTTGACCTTTGCCGTTGTTGAGCAAAGGTCAGAGACAGCGCTAAGGATTATTGCTCTGAAAATAAATATTAAAGCTCGCCGCCTGCTTCCCGAGAAAAAAATAAGAGATATTTACCTTCATTTGTTCTTGCCACTGACTGATGGGTGAGTAGATAGGTCAAAAGGAATTATAAAAAAAAAATAAAGTGAGAAAGAATAATTTATATATATTTTCTACTTATTTCAATATGGTATAAAGTAATTTTAAACTAGAATTCGGTCCAAATGGTTTGGCCGTGAAAGTATAATTTATTTACGGCCAGTCATTTTTGTATACGGCCAAATTTAAGGAATCTGGCCGCAAAAACGGCCATCTGGCAACCCTGGAAGGAGGAGGTTGGCATGATTAACTGTACCGTACCGTACATGAATGAAATCCGTCTTTTTCTCGATATTGAGGCACAAGACTCGTAGCTGTGTTAGGTGTGGCTGGGAAGAGCCAGCCGAGGAGGGGTGGTGGATACCCCAACAACATATGGCTGGGAAGAGCCGGCCGAGGGGGGGATACCGCAACAACATAGTTTTATTAGTGATATATGTATAATAATATATCTGTATGGTTTGGTTCCGGTTTTACGTCACGAACTCCCTTTTCTACCAAGGTCTAGGACGGTTGCCTTCTTGCGAAGGATTTGTTTAGGCAGATGTAATCGCTACCCTGAGTGCATGCCCTTGATAACCTCAGACCGTGACAGGGCCGAACCCTCGACCTGACGCCTCAGAGTCGCGGACGCTACCGCTTGAGCCACGGTGACTATATAATGTATATAATGTTCCGGTTTTACGTCACGGACTCCCTTTTCTACCAAGGGCTAGGACGGTTGCCTTCTTGCGAAGGACTTGTTTTGGCAGCTGTAATCCTTACCCTGAGTGCATGCCTTTGCTAAATAATATTGGTTACTATCTGTGAAAAATAAAAATAAAAATTCACAGAAATAAAATGAGTTTGCAGTGTTAAGTAAGGTGAAAACTGAGATAAGATGGTCAGTGAAATAACCAAACTGTCATATTGTATATCATTACTAGGATTGTCAATATTATTGTAATTTTCATTGCTTGAAAAGAACAAATATTATTATTATTATTTTAATAGTTGTGGGGTGGTCTTGTTTGCTTGCTAACATGCTCCTAATTATATAGATTCTCCACCCACGGATGGATGAAACGGGTCATGGAGGACCCATAGGGTTGTCTTTTGATGCAATTGTCTACCATGTCATAAATGTTTTGAATTTGAATTGCTGTGATCCGTTGGGTTTCATCCGGGAGTTTTATAATCAAAACACACGGCAAGTTATGGAGGACTGATGAAAGAAAAAAAATACTATTATTATTATTATTATAGTTGTTGTAGTCACCGTGGCTCAAGCGGTAGCGTCCGCGACTCTGAGGCGTCAGGTCGAGGGTTAGCGCCCCGTCAAGGTCTGAGGTTAGCAAGGGCATGCACTCAGGGTAACGATTACATTTGCCAAAACAAGTCCTTCGTAAGGCAACCGTCCTAGCCCTTAGTAGAAAAGGGAGTCCGTGACGTAAAACCGGAAGATTATTATTATCATTATTATTTTGCTGATTACCTAACGTGGAAAATACATTTTTCTGCTGAACATACCCGCACACATATGTATTGTCACTATTTCTAAAACATTCAAAGCAACTTGATCAGTCCAACAATAACAACTCTCGAATATAAAAATAAGAATTTTTTTTTTAAGTAAAGAAAAACTAAACGGATATTGCCTGACGCTTTAGTTAGAAATCAAGAAAGTATATTTTCATGTTTCAATACGGAGCAGGGTTACCAGGTCGCTCCTTTTAAGGACAATCTGTCCTTTTTGAGACACCTGTCTTTTTTTTTTTCCTCGAGAAAAAGGACAGCCAAAATCTGTTCGCATGCAAAGTCTGTTCACAAATAAAGTGTACAAAAGAGACTGTAGAGTAACTACTCAACCAGACAACCATCAACCATCCTCTTCAGCTTCCATTTGTCCAAGCTCTCCAGCCATTGCTACAGACGATAGCGAAACTATTTCTTTCGAAGAATTTCTTTCCTTTGATTCTTAAGTGAGTATTACATAAAGATATATATCTGTCCTTTTTGTAGGATAAATGTCCTTTTTTATTGCGTCATTTTTTTCATCAGAGCATGTGGCAACCCTGATACGGAGTGCCAGTAAGATATAACTCACAAATTGAACTACAAAAATACGAAAACTTGATAATTTTAGTAAATGTTAAAGATATTTACCAATGCTATTTTGCGGTGTACTGAACAACAAAATAATAATAATAATAATAATAATAATAATAATAATAATAACGGCTGTCACAGAGGAATGCGCAGGAAATGGATGTGAAGTAATGGAGTAGAATAGGGAGCCAATGAATGCATATTATTTTTATCCAATTTTATTAACGTTTCGTCTCCATAACAAGGGTACATGAACAAACTTTCTGAGTGGGAAAATCACCACAATTAACAAAAACACTGTGGAAAATAATACAATATACACATAAAATGGAGAATTCAACTGAATTAAATAACAAAAAAGCAAAGTTATGAGATGCAAGCAATGAATGAATGAAGCATTCATAAGGAAGTTACAGAGAATGATGAAGTTATCTTGGTTGAGTCTTGCGTGTTGCTGGGTTTCTTATTTTTATAAACAATGGATTAAGCCATCCTAAGTTCAAGGAGACTGGTATTTTTATACAATATTGTAAAATGAATTAAATTTATGTAGCCATGACAAGTAAAAAACATTTTCTATAATACTTGTAATTACTTACTTGTGCTTACAGGAAAGGTAATTCCCCAAAATCTTGGTCGGTTCCATTTTTGTACTCTTTATCATGTTTGCCTCTAAAACTCGGTGATACACGTATCATGTTTGTCTCTAAAACTCGGTGATACACGTATCATGTTTGTCTCTAAAACTCGGTGATACACGTATCATGTTTGTCTCTAAAACTCGGTGATACACGTATCATGTTTGTCTCTAAAACTAGGTGGAACCCTCGTACTCGAATAAAAAACATCTGGGATTTTATTGCTATAAACAATGGAGGAACTTTTTTTTTTTTATGAGTGTGACACCAGGACGGGCCAAAAAAATAATAAAATAAAACAGCCCTCATCGGGACTAGGCACGAAGAATACATAAAGTAAAGAGAAACAGAGATGGAGAGTGTAAGGACATGTCAGATGTGAAGGGATGATAGAAAAATGTGTAATGAATATCCAAGAATATTCAGTGTAGCTGTAGGCATAACAAAAAAAAAAAAAAACCGTGACTGAAGGAAGACTTAACATCGAACTGTCCTGGACAGACCTATTCAAGTTAAAAAAAAACCTTCAGCTGTAGTATCGCAACGGGCGGCTGGTGCCACGAGCCAACCTTACTACATGTGGGAATCATAAGTTTTGTAGTAACGACTATTATTTAACAGATATTTTTTTAAATTGGAAGCGGTTAAAAGAGGCAACTCTGAAGTCAGAAATATAACATGCTCCACTATTATTTCAGTATTTCAACAGCCATAATATAAATATAAAATTTATATTTGAGCCAGAAAATAATAACTGCATCCCATTTTTAGATATATTACTAGAGAAGGTTGATGAAAAATTCTTTGTAACGTATTTAGAAAATAAACATTTTCAGGACTAGGAACTCGTTTTTTTTTTTAAATCTTATTTTAATGATGCTCACGACCAATTTCAAGAGTGTTTTAAGGATACGATACAGTATTATACGTGCTTTGTCTTTAATGAGAATTTCATATATCTCCTCATTGTTATCAGCTACAGTCTCTCTCTCTCTATCTCCTCATTGTTATCAGCTACAGTCTCTCTCTCTCTCTCTCACACACAGTTAATGCTATAAGGACAGGTATGATAAGAATCACTCAGTACAAAATGGAACCTATCAGGAGACGGGAAGATACGAGCTTTGGGCGCTCTCCCGTAAGCACAATTAGGTAATCACACCCACCCACATATTACTACGATTACTGTTAAAAGTAGTAGTAGTAGCAACCTCTATATTTTATAAATGTCAATAATAATAATAATAATAATAATAATAATAATAATAATGATAAATTAAATAGCAATTCGTGGAACCTCTTTGTCCTTAATTCTCAAAATCAATAAGTGAAAAAAAAAAAAACATGAACTCGAGTAGATACAATATATTACAATTTGTGTAAGTTACTACAAAGATCTACGTTTATGATCATGTCAACACGTTCATGAGTGAGGTTTTGCTAGGTTAACTTAATTTATCACGTTCATGAGTGAGGTTTTGCTAGGTTAACTTAATTTATCACGTTCATGAGTGAGGTTTTGCTAGGTTAACTAAATTCATCTCATGTGCCTAACCTAACTCAAAGAATTAAGCAGTACATCAGATGCCTCTTTTGGGATTGATCCCTTTTTAGAATCACTGTAAAAATCGGATATGAGAGAGAGAGAGAGAGAGAGAGAGAGAGAGAGAGAGAGAGAGAGAGAGAGAGAGAGAGAGAGAGAGAACGTTGTGGAGGTAACGGAGGGTTAAAAAATCATCATTAATCCTAAATTAGTGGCACGACCTTTAATAGAGTCAAAGGAAAAATGATACAGGTTTGGTTGGGTAGGTTAGGTTAAACTTTTTCTGACATTTTTATCTTGAAGGGTCTTTTGGCCTTAGAACTTTCTTGGAAAGTTCAATGTTGAGTCTTCCTTCCTTCGATACGATACGATAGGATAGGATAGGACAGGTGGGGGAAAAGTAGTGACGGCATCGAGTGAACTCTCTTAGCCCTATTCAGGGTGTCATCACTGGTGAGAGGGGGTAAAGGATGGGAAGGATTGGAGGGATAAGCACGAAATTTAAGGAAGAGATGAAAAGAGAGGGGCAAACCCTCGTGCTAAGTTCCTTCCTTCAGTTACGGTTCTTTTTATATACCTATATTAACACCGAATATTCGTGTATATTCGTTACACATCTCGTATTATTCCTGTATTTATGACGTCACGACTGTCCATCTATGTTTCTCTATGTTGTCTTCGTGTCCAGGCCCGAATACGCCATTTTTTTTTTTGGGGGGGGGGTCCTGGTGTCACATTCATAACTCCAGAGTTAACACACCCCTCGATCGAGCCCATAAGGGCGTTAGGAAAGACATCCAACGTCAATTCTCCAGCACCAATGTGTCCATCCCCCTAATGGGGATAAACAGTTACAAGCAAAACGAGGTTGTAAGCAGTGTTTAAACTCAGCAGTTCATAGCCCCAACATCGAGCCTACGGAGGAGGCGTTAGGAAGGGTATCCAGTTTTACTTACTCAGCCACACTATGGGCGTTCATAAAGACACTAAGTATAAAATGAAACCGATCAGGAGACGGGAAGATACGAGCTTTGGGCTCTTTCCCGTAAACACAATTAGGTAATCAAGTGATAATACAAGACATGTAAAATGACAGACAGAAAGAGCCAAAAATAAAGCCAAACAAACACATGATAATACATGTAAAATGACAGACAGAAAGAAACAAAAATATAAAGCCAAAGAAACCGATCGCCTGCATTTGCATTTGTTGCCAACCGTTTCCAAGGTCAGATGACAACTTGCACATTCAAACCGGTTCTGATATTGTTCAAAAGCATTCCCTTACAATTTCAGCATAGTTAAAGAGAACAGGAACTATGAATAATAATAATAATAATAATAATAATAATAATAATAATAATAATAATATTTTTTTTACGTCACGAACTCCCTTTTCTACCAAGGGCTAGGACGGTTTGCCTTCTTGCGAAGGACTTGTTTTGGCAGATGTAATCGTTACCCTGAGTGCATGCCCTTGCTAACCTCAGACCGTGGCGGGGCGCGAACCCTCTACTTGCCGCCTCAGAGTCGCGGACGCTACCGCCTGGGCCACGGTGACTACAATACTAATAATCCATCCATATACTAAAGCCATATTCCCCTTATCAGCGCTACCGCCTGGGCCACGGTGACTACAATAATAATAATAATAATAATAATAATAATAATAATAATAAAAATAATGACAGTGTTGAGGATGATTAAATAATCGAAAAAGTATTTTTTAATATCCTATATACAGTTTCTTAAAAGCAATAGAGTAAAATGACCCAAGGTTCAAGCACACAAGCGGGGGAGGGGAGAAAGGCCTCCCACTCATACTTTTATTAGTGTGAAATGCTTACTTCCCAACCAACATACGTGTTATGTTGGACTCCCCATGACCAAACGCGTACGATACGGAATGCGAATCACTAATGTTAGTAAAGCAACAATTTTTTTTTTTTTTTTACGTCAAAACATATATTCTTTGTGTTGCAATTTATTTCCCATCCCATGTCATTTTACTTGACCTAAACAATAAGTTTTTTTTTTTAATGAGTGTGACACCAGGGAAAAAAAATCAACTGAGAATCTCCCCCCCCCCCAAGAACCCAACTGAAGAATCTCTCCCAACTGAGATCAACTGGACAATCTTCCCCCCAGAGTGCCCGACGTAAAAATTTCAGAGAGAAACTAGAGATGGGGCGTGTTGTGACATGTCAGATGGGAAGGGCTGAGGGGATGTGTTAGGTTGGGTTAGGTTAGGTCTGTCTGTTTATCTACCTTGGAATATATGGATGGATGTATGAATTTCAATTACGAAATAAAGACCTAACCCAACCAAACCTAAACAGATAGACAGTACTAAAGAATCTCCCCCCTAACTCAGATCAACTGAAGAATATCCCCCTGGGTGGGTCTGGGGGGAGATTCTTCAGTTGATCCAAAATAAAAAAAGGCCCTAGTCGGGGCTGGGCACGAAGCAAACAGAAACGGAGATAGAAAGGACTGTGCTTTGTCAGACGAGAAAGGGATAATCTGTAACGAACATCCAAGAATATTTGGCGAAGATGTAGGCATAGGAAATGACTTTATCTTAAGTCATTAAAACACTACCTCTGAAGTAAACTTATTTGCCAATGCAATTTCCAAACTGGTAAACTCATTTACGTAACAGAGTCGTATTCTACCTCCGGATCAATCTCAGAATATGCACTTAATGTAACCTCAATCCCACATGAAGTACCTGCGCGTTCTTCATTTATTAAGTTAATATCACCACCTAACTTAAGTTAAAACTTATTAGTTATGAATGCCTCCGTTCAACCTTAATTACACACTGGGCAAATGAATTTTGCCTCAATCCCAGTTTTAAACACCTAAAAAAATTACACTTGGCGCCTGTTCTGGAATCTACCCGTATTTTAATATATATATATATATATATATATATATATATATATATATATATATATATATATATATATATATATAATTATTATTATTATTAATTAGTGGTACAGTCCTTAATTAAATAATCTTGGAATTTACCAAAAATTTTTCAATTATCTAAAATACTTAAGCTTTACGATAACACGAAAACTACTTTGAATGATAACTCAACAAGCAAAATAATAATAATAATAATAATAATAATATCCATTGTCAAATTACGAGAGAGAGAGAGAGAGAGAGAGAGAGAGAGAGAGAGAGAGAGAGAGAGAGAGAGAGAGAGAGAGAGAGAGAGACGTAATTTGCTGAATGGTTACATGTGTTATCTGTTTGCGATGCGAATATTTTCTAAAAGTCGAAGTCAAGAAAAAATATTGCTGATGGTGAACTTATGTTGTTTACGTTCCAAGCAATAATCACTGATAACTGATTTGCTTCCAGTGGCACCATATTCATACCTAAATTGTTAATGAAAAATAAATTACTTCCTTAAGTATATTTTTTCCAAATATGTCCAACCAGTTCTATTCTGCCTCGTATAGTCATTTATGAAATAACGATATGAACCATAAAAAATATTTATAATAGATTACTGTATTATTAAAAAGCAACAATTGAGACTTGTGGAAATAAACAAGACCTTTACACATAAAGAAGTATACTAGCGTAGTCTTACAACGTACCACTATATTAACTGACTAGATCAATCACTAGCTCAACAACATGTGTATACAATTATAGCTTCCCTACTTCTTTTTTTCTTTTTTATGAGTGCGACACTGGGATGGGAAAAGAAAGTTGCCTTCATAGGGCCAAGTACCAAGAAATTATTTAAAAAGAAAAAGTAACAGGTTAAGGGCAAGGCAGATATAAGATAGGAAAAATAGTTAAGAGTGATGAGGATCGAGATATATTGCAGGATTAGGCTCTGACATGCCGAAATCTCTCTCTCTCTCTCCTTTTTTTTTTAAGGTAAGCAATATTGTACAGTATACTGTACTGTAGTGTAATTTTACTATTTTTATGTTTTAGATTACACAAGTATAGGTAAGCAATACTGTTAAGTTTAGTTTTACAATCTTTTTTTTATATTAGAGTAAGAACTTGAAGTATTTTTCTATCTTTTAGAGTACCTGTATTTATTTTTAACATCGGTTGAGGGGACTAGGTTCGAATTTAGGTGTGTTCAAACTTACGTCGTAAGCCGATTTAAGACAGCTGTCAGGAACAGAACCCTGACATTAAACGGGGCCCCCTCTATGTGTAAAGCACACATCAACCACTCCTGGAAAACTGCTACAAGACTTCAGTAAAAATCACATAAATATTTTATGGTTGATTATTAAAAGTAAGCAAAACTGGACAGATGCAGTTATAAACCCAAGAGACAAGAATGACAACTCCAATTCCCAAGAGTGCCACTTAGTAGTTTAAACACCCAAATTTACCATATTAAGGAACGTAACTAACCATACCTTACCTAACCTAGGTTAGGTAAGTTAGTTAGCTAGTTACCTTGTTCCAGTTTTACGTCACGGACTCCCTTTTCTACCAAGGCTAGGACGGTTGCCTTCTTGCGAAGGACTTGTTTTGGGAGATGTAATCCTTACCCTGAGTGCATGCCCTTGCTAACCTCAGACCGTGACGGGGCGCGAACCCTCGACCTGACGCTTTAGAGTCGCGGACACAACCGCTTGAGCCACGGTGACTACAGTTAGCTAGTTACCTTAATAGGATAAATTTGGTGCTACAGAGCAGCATGGTCCATTTGAAAATTGGCGACATTGGTATCGTCTTTCAGGTTTATAACTGCGTCTCTCTGGTTTTGCTTACATTTAATAAGTAATTATAAATTTATTTGCAAGATTTTTACCAAAGTAACAGTTTCCTGGAGTGGATGACTTGAGTTTTAGACATATATGTCACAGAATTATTATTAGATGTGGGATTAACGCAAGTTATGGATTGGTGCATAAAACGAACTTTAAACCGAATTAGACCTTTCTTGGTGCTGTTAAAGAAAGTGCTCTACCACCATATTCATGGTTTACCCTAAATGAAAATGCACTCAATACAGACACAGGCCGTCCTGATGTCACACACACACACACACACAGGTAACCAAAACAGGGTAATTAAAACGTAAAATAAGGATACTATTGGCTACAAATATAAAACTAACATACGGTAATAAGCTATGAAGCAGTATTTACACAATGATAAGTTTATATTAAACCCCCCCACTGTGGTGCCCAGCCACAGCAATAACCTCCCAGTAAAGAGCTTAAACTCTCTTGCCTGGGCGAGGTTCGATATGCCGACCTCATCAATACGAAGCCAGTGCATTACCATTGTACTAGCCAGGTTCCTAGTTTGTAACAGTTTCTTGTAGAGCCCATTTCGAGTTAGAGTAGATCACGAATATGGTGGCAAACCACATACTACAACATTCCTTTCTTTCCCTTTAAGTCAACTGAGATGCTCCTCAGAACGTCAGTTGGGGCAAGCCCCAACCCCTCAATGTGGTGCCCAGCCAAAGCAGTAACCTCCCAGTAAACAGCTTAAACTCTCTTGCCTGGACGAGGATCAATATGCCGAACTCATGAATACGAGGCCAGTGTGTTACCACTGTACTAGCCAGGTTCAATGTTTGTAACAGTTTCTTGTAGAGCCCATTTCGAGTTAGAGTAGATCACGCATATGGTGGCAAACCACATACTACAACATTCCTTTCTTTCCCTTTAAGTCAACCGAGATACTTCTCAGAACGTCAGTTGGGGCAAGCCCCAACCCCCCAATGTGGTACCCAACCACAGCAGTAACCTCCCAGTAAATAGCTTAAACTCTCTTGCCTGGACGAGGATCAATATGCCGACCTCATGAATACGAAGCCAATGTGTTACCACTGTACTAGCCAGGTTCAATGTTTGTAACAGTTTCTTGTAGAGCCCATTTCGAGTTAGAGTAGATCACGAATATGGCGGCAAACCACATACTACAACATTCCTTTCTTTCCCTTTAAGTCTGAAGTTTGTAAAACAATGTGCCACGCAGTCTTACCATCTCAAGTTGAAGCAACATGTACTAATTTAATCTAGCGACATTCTTAAAACGTCCCAGTATATTTCGTTACAGACTGCTGCTTATTTACAGCAGACTGCGCTTTTCTACCATCATACAGTATACTACAGACCGAATGGGCCTTTGCTAATGGTAGAGCTGGGACACGACTCCAGGCCTAATGTCCAGCATCTACCCTAGATGTGATACTAGTGGGCGTGGTGACCTCAGGGCCTGAAGGCAGTGAGTGACATGTGTTCTATTAATAACAAAATTAATCTAAACTAGAATTTATGTTTATCTGAGTCTACGTATACATATATTACTCACCCTGATGACTTTCCGGCATAACACACAAAATACCCTAAATCCCTAGTCACGTTTGTTATTGTTTTCGTGAATACTTAAAAACTGTAATGTAAACATGGTGAATCCTGCTGCTAGTGATGCTATTTGCTCCGCAATTATGAATATATTTCGCTAATGCCTTTCATTAGTAATGGAGACTACGAATGTTCCCCACAAAATAAATAGAACATTTCGTTTTTCATTGAATATTACTAACAACTGTTGCTCAGTATTACATAGTATTTGACGAGTGTGACACCAGGACAGAAAAAACTGCCCTCATCAATAAAAGCCCTGGCACGAGAAAACACCAAGACGAAGGAAAAGAAAAAGGTTAAGGACAAGGCAGAGATGAGGTAATGACACACAAAGGAAAACGACAGACAGAAAAAAAAAGAGTCAAAGTACTGAGGAGCCACAGATATGGAGGACAAGGCCCTGAGATTACAATAGATCCGCTTTTTAAAGGATGATGGGTCATTAGAGTTAGGAAAGACAGAAGAAGGAAGGAAGTTCCAGAGTCTGGAGGTAGATGGGGAGAAGCAGTCGCTGCACCGACCAATCCGCGAGCTACAAATCTCCACACAGTACATGTGAGATGAGGCCGTTTAGCGAGTATTACGCGGCCTCGGCAGAGGGGGAGGGATGCAACTCGCCACATCATCAGAGCAGCGATGGAAGTAGTAGCAACAGAAAAGAGAAATGGAAGATACCTTGCGGCGAGGAGAGAGAGAATCCAGATTAGAAGTAAGAGAGGGATCATTAATGAGTCTGACTGCCTTAGATTCAACCCTTTCAAGGAGATAAGTATAAGAAGCACCCCAGATGTGTAAGCAGTATTCTAAGCAGGGACAGATAGGATCTTGATAGATTTTAAGTAACTGTAATGAGGAAAAGTAATGACGAAAACGAAACATAACCCCCAATTTTTTAGATGAAGATTTGGATTATGTGATTCCTCTAAAACAAGTTAGAGGCTATATGGATTCCTAACATGTTGATAGAATTAAGAGGGTAAATCTCATTAGTTTCTTAGACAATAGGGTTATCAGGAGGAGAAGAAGATAAAGAGATAGCCAGAATCTGTGTCTTGGAGGCATTGAATTACCTAAATTTTGAAAGCCCCACTCAGATACCCTCTGCAAATCGGAGTTGAGAGTAGAAGAAAGAGGGTTACGAGACTGATTACGAGTAGCAGATGAAGGTTGTGAAAAAAAGGCAGAGGAAAAGTGAAGGGTAAAGTCATCAGCAAAGGCATGAAGAAGAGAGGAAGATGGAGATTGTAGATCATTGATGAAGAGAAGGAACAGAGTAGGTGAAAGAACAGAGCCCTGTGGAACACCACTGGTAACAGAGAAAGGGCTAGATGTCGCACCATCAACAACTACAGATATAAAACGGTCAGAAAGAAAACTGGAAATCAGAGAACAGAAAGGAGGGGTCCCAAGGGTCGTCCTCAGAGTGTCATCTCCCCGGCAGCAGGCCATGATTCTCACTGGAAAGGAGAGCACAGGAATGGCAAGCACAATGGCCCTTCTCAGAACTTCAATTATCCAGCTCCTCCTCCTCACACTCCCAAGCAGTTTTACGGCCTGGCACCCAACTCAAGAAGGATGATTCAGTAAAATTTATATCTGTTCAGTTCAAAGGCAAGGGAAACTACCCTGTTCCACCTTCCCAGGGATTTCAGCCGAACTCGAAGAGTCACCACACTCCCTCTCACAGTGGTGGCCAGCATAACCGTCTGGCTACTCACTCTGACCATGCCATAGGAACAAAGCCAGAAAGGGTCACTGAGGATAATACCGAGAACCCACTGCACAAAATTGCCAGTGTGCAGTTCACACTGGCAACCAATGTGCCCAGGAACCATATATGGTGTGGAAGCTGAGACAGCTCTCAACAAAGAGGCCAGTGGCATACTTGTTGACCAGAAATTCGTCAGGGATGAAGATTACACAGGCCAGATCGTCCTTTTGCATGTTGTTGATGGAGATCCTCAGACGATGCTGATGTGTCATCGACCGGGATTGTAAGTACTACAAGGGAAGGGCCAAAACTGTGACATTGTTAAATTCCTGGCACCCTGCTTTGCTGGGTCGAGTCCTCAACTAGCTCCCATCTTCCTGGCCAACCTCTACCATGAGGACATTGTACAGTGGAACATCCCTTAGACGAAGTCACAACAAGCCATTTCTGCAGCAACTGCTGGCTCTGATACCAGGAATTTGGACGATTCTCCGACTGACTCTGCCGCAGTTAGTACCCGTAATGTGGAATGATGAGAGTTTCCTCCTCCTTTACCAAATGATGCACCTCTAGAGCCACTGAAGTCCCTTTCAGACTTCGCCAAACTGCAGCATGACTGCCCCAGCCTCAAGAGCTGGATGCAACAGGCCACCGAGGGAAGAACATTTACGGTGAGAGGAGGAGGCCAGATCAATTATGCCCTTGAAGATGGAGTCCTTCGCAGGCATGTGACTAAAGACAGCCACACCTTTAAACAGTTGGTGGTGTCTGCTTCGTTGCTCCATCAGGTTATGTATGTGGCACACCATTTACATCTGAGCTGACACAGAGGGAAAGCAAAAACTCGGCACCTCCTTCAGTAGGCTTTTGCATGGCTAAACATGTACACTGAGGTTGACAGATCCACCTCTACAGCACCGGTACTGAAAGTCCCCATGGGCATAACTAAGCTCTCAATCGAACCATTTTCCAAGGTCACTATTGACATATTAGGTCCTATTAGCAATGCTCTGCCATAATTGCCTGCCAGGGACCACCACTATAGTAAAAAAAAAAAACATTGAGGGACGATTTACTGCTCTGTATGAATTCTACAGGCTGGCCGAATGATGATGTCACCAAGAAGGATGCTTGCTCACTCTCATTTGGCTGCCAAACATCCTAGAGGCAAGGTCTTGCTTCAGCAGTCACGCTTACTTCAAACTTTTTTATGTGGCGTCTTCACAGGAATTTATCTTGCACAAACAAGGTGAGAGATAGTGTATGGTAAAGCTCAATGGTCAAGCAAACTGGAAATTCGAGAAACTTGTTAAATCTGTTACTGGTCAAATCCTAAGTAATTTTTCTCAGTTCTATTCCCATACAAACGAACTTTTGTAGATTACTTACCTGGAATTTTATTTGTCAAATTTAATTCCTTGACCTGGAAATCAACGCTGATATACGTTGATAAGAAATATCATTTATTGCAAGTGCCCAGGTAAAATTTCGCCCTCAGAATTCTGCTCATTACCACAAAAATCTATTCCTTCTCCTAATGAATATTAATTTTATTTCACCCCTTTTCTATCATCGTAAATAAAGTGTTTTACATCAATACTCGTAAACAAAGTGTTTTACGCTATAAATTGCAATTAATTCATGTTTTTTTGCCCTTTTGGCTGTGCGAACATTTTTTGTTGACCAAAATTTAGTGAATACATGTTTATCTCGTAGATTCTTCCTTCATTGTAAATAAAGAGTTTTACGTTATAAACTGCAAATAATTCATAAGGTTTTTTGCTCTTTTCAGCACTGCAAACTTTTCTTGTTAACCACAATTTAATGAATACATACTGTATTTATCTTGCTGATTCTTCATTTATTGGGACTAGTGTTTTGAGTTATAAGTTGCAAATAATTCATAAGTAAATTTGCGCTATTTGTATTGCAAACATTTCTTGTTAACCACAATTTATTGAATATATACTGTATTTGTTTTGCTTATTTTTCATTTATTGTGAATAAATTGTTTTACACTAATGCCTGCAAATAATTAATGATTTTGTATGCTCTTATGGTAGCATAAATATTTCTGGTTTTCTGTGACTAACTAATATATTTTCATCCAGTAAAATATTGGAAACTCATTATTTGTGTAATTGTGCCTACAATTTTCCCATTATTAACAGTGTGTCGTTTCTGTTTCTGCAATTGCAGTGTCCTCTATTCTACTCTGCCTGTGTGACAGAGGTGATTGTCGAGTGGAGGCCAAATTCTTGGCATCCGTCTGTGGTGCCGGGAATAAAAATTGTGCTCACCACCTCTGGGATTTGGGGCAGCATTCCATAAACTTAAATTTTTAAATTTGTTCCAGTTTTCCAGAATTAATTAATTTTTTTTTAATGTGTCATTGCATTTCCAAAATTAAAAGAAAGTTGAATTTAGAGTTTCATTTAACCGAGTAGCGGTAGTAGAGTATAAAAGTAATATCTGTCCTGTCTGTTTGTCAGCTCTTAACCGAGTTTAGTACCTTGAGTCTCCTTAGTAAAACAGAAACTTACCAACATCATCATCACAGGGAGCAAGAGAAAACACTTTGGGTACATGTTTTAGTTGAGATTACCACTTATCAAAGTATGGGTAAATTGTACAGGCCGCCATTTACATTACATTCAGACTTAATCACAACTCTTTAGAAAAGTTACATATGCAACTTCAAGAAGTTACAAACATACTCTCATGTTTGCATAAGTATTCTGTTGCATACATATAGAGTATATATCCTTAGTGATTGGGAGAAAGAATGTTGAACTCAAATCGTCAAATGTAAATAAAAAGCATATGGGACTGAATGGCTGGAAATTCCATCCTTTCTAGACATATTACAGCTAATATGAGAGGTACCTCCCTTCTTTACATTCAGCTCTGCCCATTCTGCTGTCCATATCTGGAAATGATCACAAAAAATGGAAGTTGTGATAAAAATCTAATCAAGCCTATCATTTTAGAAACATTACGTTGAGTAAGAAAAATAATGAACCAAACTTTCTCATTTTTTGAGCTGAATATTGTGACATTATCCTCAGTTACCAGGAAATTAAATACAGAAATGAGAAACTAAACAACGAATATAAAATTTCGACACAAAATAGCATTAACTACGAGACAAGTTCATGCTAAATGCTGAAAGGTATTGTGGTGAAAAGGAATATTCATGTATACTTTTTTAATGCCAATTTTCTATTGTCTTTTTCAAAGACACTTTTGTCATGGCAGGTTGTCTATTATTTTTCCCAAATTCAGTCTATCTATTCTGTGCTTTGCTTCCTATTGGAACTGATGGTCTCGACTTGCCAAGGCATCACACACCCCATCTTCCATCTCCTACTTAACCTAACTCAAACTTTGGTACCTTAAAACTCCAACCAATATATACATATAAAAAAAATCAACATGATACCATGTGCTACTGAAGCCGGAAGGATGGCCACAACTGAACTAAAAGATCCAGAGAAATTTCAGGTGGATGGGATTAATCAAACATAAATGGGAACACAAAATTCATATGAGGTAATTTTAAATAAAAAAGGTAAAAATTCAATGTTGGTCTAAAAATATACACTGTTAAAAATGAGACGAGTGGATCCATCCAAAAACTCAAAAACTGTTACTCCAAGGACAGTATACTAATTACTGATAATACTATTGGGCATAAATTATTAGGGCATTGGATTCTCTGCTAATCTGGCACAGCCTGAACTGCACTCACATGTAAAATAACTCCAGATGATTTTATATCAAAAGATAACTGAAAACTGAAGACAGTATTAAAATAATTAGTAGAACCACATGCTTCCACAGTAGGATTATTGAATAATATTCCTGTAGTTTCGCCAGAACCTCTGTATACAGGTATACAATGAAATACATAAAAGATCTAAATTGTAACATACAAATTATTAAATTTCCTACACTCCCAGCGAAAGGATAAGAAACCTAGAATACAGGTAATATCAGGGAAGTTTAAATTATGAAACGAGTATAAACGCAAAAACAGTGGACCTGCATTATACACAATTTTCAATAAAGCAGTGTTGAACACAAGCAGTCAGAAAATATAAAAAACTTTCAATATAATTTTTCCTAAATATACATTATTACAAATATTTTTACATAGTCTTAAAATGCTAGGGTAAAATTTAAGTACATCAAAGTAATCTGGGCATAATTTGTAGTATATAAGGAGGTTGGGAATAGTTTATATGTACAGTAGAGACACTTCTATATAATGGTATTGAACATAAGTGATATTTGACTTATGTGGGAAATAATGAAATCAACTAACTGCGAAAGAAGAGGGACACCTGTGTAACTAATGCATATAAATATAAAAACTACAAAAATATATAAAAATATCTATGGACTGTAAGGGAGAAGAAATTGCTGTTGCCATTACATACAAGTTTGAGTAAAACCAACAATGAACTTTTCACAAACATATTTTCATATAAATACTTCTGTTACTGGCATTAATACATTATGGTATCTTTATTTTCATAGCCACATATCTGCTTACTAAGAAAAAACACAATATCATATGTTCTCCTAATACATAAATCACTACATAATTGTAGTATAAAAAACACGTCTATGATAAAAATACATCTCAAAAGTATGTGCAATTATATAAATTACAGAATAAATATTGTTAAGTAATGATGAGATTATTTCATGTACATTAGCTATATAAATTCATTTTTATAAAAAGTACAATTTAAATACTGAAAGGCACTTAATCAAGAGGGTATATGGCACGAAGCCATTTGTGAGGAATGTATTGAGCACCATCAAAAGACTCAAAATACTCATGCAACTCGGGATGATTTATCTGGAAAAAAAATAGGGAATAAGTTTTTTACTTACACTTTTTAATAATAATAATAATAATAATAATAATAATAATAATAATAATAATAATAATAATAATAATAATAACAATATTAATAATAATTATAATAATAATAATAATAATAATAATAATAATAATAATAATAATAATAATAATACACTGTATACAAATGAAATTATCCTCCTTCTACAGGGGTCGCCCAAGTCAAATTTCTACCTTGACTCTTCACAGGAGGAAAATACGAGGGAGGGGGATTCCCACCTAATTTAGTCAATTTTATGAAATGCAGGGGAATAAAGAGGCAGTACTCTAGTCAGCCACCTAATAATGGAGAAAGAAAATGCAGGGTAAGGGAGACAGACAGAATGATGCATGGGAGGTAAAGGAATAATAATAATGATGAAGATAAATAATATAGCAATATTTCTTCAACATAATGACATCTTGCTGGAGCGAGCAAGGTGGCCACAAATTTATAAAAAGGAGGGAAAAATGCTTTATCATACAGTGCCCAGCTTCACTCATTCTGTCAGTTGCTTAGTGGGATAAAATATGACTGCCATCCCTTTACTACTTTATCCCATTAAGTTGGTTCTTATGACACAGAAATAAGAGTGAGGTAATTTTTTCAACACTATGCCATTTTACCAGCAAAGCCAGCAGAGTGGCCACTGCCCGGTCTCTTTCACCTAAAAGTAGGGTATATAATAAGATAAGATTTTCGTTTTCTCTCTCTCTCTCTCACGGGAGTTTTCTTGCAAGAACTAGTCTCTCATTCACTCTAGGCCTATCGACATGCCCGGCTGAGAGTTACATTTTCCCGGTAGGCTGCCCAGTACTTAGGGGTTAAAGTGCAGTACTGTATACTATACTTGTAATACTAAGAAACAAAATTTTTAAAAGAGGGAATGATATCACTAAATCATACATTAAAGTTTCCAAGAATACAAGAACAAAATGGTTATATCACTCATCTCCAACAGTATGCATTTATTAAAAGAATACTTATAATTGAGAAGTGCTATAGATAGATAATTTATGTTGCATTTACATGGCATATACAAGAGCTTAATATTTCTATTATGCCAAATGATATAATATATAATTCATACTTTCAAGTCATTTAAAAATAGAAAATTTCATATAAAATGTGATCATAATAATGTAATTACACATATGTATTCAGTGGCTGAAATCCCCCTTGTAAAGAGGGCAAATGAGTCAAAGCACACATATTCACCAGAGACAAACATACCTCGATCACTCCTCTTAGCTATTTGAGGATAAATGTTGCAATAAATCCCCATCCA
The DNA here is from genome assembly GCA_037179515.1 of Halocaridina rubra. Taxonomy (NCBI): domain Eukaryota; kingdom Metazoa; phylum Arthropoda; class Malacostraca; order Decapoda; family Atyidae; genus Halocaridina; species Halocaridina rubra. Next base: position 30,897 of record JAXCGZ010019057.1, read on the forward strand.
CCCTTCTAGGGTCACCCAAAGGATAGGCAAGTATGAACTTCTGCTCTTAACCCTAACAGCTGCAGCTGATATATTCTTCCTGTTTCATCACATGGAAAACCCCTCCCGCACACCTACCAGTCCCAGTTTACTGTTCTAGCAGGTGGGAGAAATCTTTCTGCACCGCATCATCTATGTACAATCTTCACTGATATACAACGTGCATCCAAAGCTCTTTTTATCCCATTCTAGGTCATCTCTTTGGCCTTACTCCAATTACTTTTGTTCTCCACACTTTCTTTGCTAGTCATTCATCATTCATTCTTTCCAAATGTCCAAACCATCCAAATACTGTCTGATATAGATATCTGATAGCATCTTTTCATTACCCATTCTCTGCCACATCTCCTCATTTCTCACTTTATTCTAGATATACTGATCATAGTTTTTAAACATCTTTTCTCCATTATATTCAACTGAGTCTTTCCATCATCTCTTGCTTTGCAATTTCTGCTCCATACAATGCCGTCGGCACAATCATATATCAACCAGATCATATATCCTTCTTTTTGAACTCATTCTTAATCACCTATTTCTCATCACACTTTTTATCCCACCTAGACATTTACATGATTCCTTCACTCTCTGACTTACCTCCACACCCATTCCTCCATTTACTAACATATGCGGTCCCAGACACTTAAAACTCTTAAGTTTCTCGAGCATTTCCACATTCACTCTCATATTCAATCTGCCAACATTTACTCTCCTCTTATATTTCATAATTTTAACTTTGCAAACAACTTCCACTTTCAAACCCAATTAAAGGCTTAGTCACCAAATGATTTAGTTCATCCTAAGAATCAGCCACCAGTACCATGTCTTCTGAAAATAGCAAATGATTCATTTTCTACAACCTTCCATTCTCACCAACGAATCCCAAGCCTCTGCTGAGCATGCTTTCGTTTATTTTCCTTACCACTGCATCCATAAAGGCTTAGTCACCAAATGATTTAGTTCATCCTAAGAATCGGCCACCAGTACCATGTCTTCTGAAAATAGCAAATGATTCATTTTCTACAACCTTCCATTCTCACCAACTAATCCCAAGCCTCTGCTGAGCATGCTTTCGTTTATTCTCCTTACCACTGCATCCATATGCACATTTTACAACCAAGGCAACAGTAAACAACCTTCATGTAACCAAACATTCATCTCAAACCAATTGTTGTCACCATTTACAACTCAAAAATATGCTCCACTAATCAAGTAAACACTCTTGTCTGCATTCAAAAAACTTCCACATATTTCATACAATCGCAAAACACTCTACAATGCCTTTCTATGAACGCTGTTATATGCTTTTTAGTAACAAAAGTGTAAATATCTACACTACAATAACTTACCTCTGAATCCACTTTCATATTTCAATATTAAAAGCTAATTCAAATGTACAACCATAACAAGAAACCAAACACAAGTTTCTTTTTACTTCTTAAATGTCTACATTTTACATATAAATATAACATATTATATATAAAATCCTACCTTCAAGTCTTTGATGACGTAGATGTTCTCTTGAGGCACATATGTGATTTGAGGTTCCCTATCATCTACTTCAACTAGAAGGGCGTAATTTGGCTGAGTTCTCCATTCCTGATGAGAAGATGTTAATTACAGCAACTAAAGACTAGGAAAAGCACTCCTGCTTATTTCTATATAAAACTTTTCTTACAAATCAGTAAGCTTAATTTTTCCCAGACTCACTTGTGCTTCTGATGCAAAACACATAAAAAAAAAGTTATTAAAAATAATAAAAAGACTGTTCATTAAGTACAGTATATTTATCAATGCAGATAATATGCATATGAGTCGAGACATTTTTGGCGATACAGTGAGTCACCTTATGACATGCTGTCATGAAACCTGAGGCCCGCTTCTGAAATTTGCAAATGGAAAACGATTTATCTTGTTAGTCCTTTCAAATGAGGCAAACATGTAATACACCAATTAGTTATTATTTCTTTTTGTTCAGTTTGCTATGGCCATCCTGCATAATCTGAAGGAGCGAGGCATTACGTATAAAAAAGAGTTCATAACAAAAATAGGAAAGGTCTTCAAAAAACTATATAAATTATGAAAGGTTTGATTTCTTCCCCTTCATAAAATGATGATTACACATGATATATTTGCCCACTTCACCAAAATCTAACAAAGTGGTGAAAGTATCCACAATGTAAAAAGACGTCCTATAGGGTACTGTCCTGTAGCTTTAAGGTATCTAATAATATAAATATTTCATTAAAGCTACATAACCTAAAATAAAAATGCATATCTGCTTTAAAAGAATAAATGCCACTTGCAAGTACAATCACATCTCACGACTGTAATACCGATTCAATGAAATAAAAATTTAAGCTCTCCAAATCCAATAATATTAAGAATCAAACTATGAGATTTAGATAAATGTATAATATTTTCATATCAAGGAGGAGAGTCCCTTATCATGATACAGTATATGATCATATACTAAAGAAGCTTTGGGAGTTTTATATAAAATATCCCAACATGAACATCTTTAAGTGACAATAGCAAAAGAGATCAGATACTTAAAGTAAAGACAGAAAAATGTGAAAAAGAATTGACACGGTATCTGATGAAAGTAGAATGATCCATGGTGGAACGATAGATTATACCACGAATCTTTGAGTAAATATATTCCACACAGTCCAACATATGCTCTAATGATACACAAGCTAGTTTCTTGCAGAATACCAAGTTAAATGCCTGATGTGAATAAATTCATCCCCAAAACAGTCATTGAGGATTCCATATATAAAGAGAATCCCTTCTAATTAAAGTGAGAAAGAGTTACTGAAACTAAGAGAGTATAGTCATTGCAAGACAACAAACTTCATATTTTTGGGATAAAAATGCAATGTATGTATCGAACAACAAAAACTGTCCAGCAATGCTTACTTTACGACCATCATGCATTTTCTGTATCCAAGTTTCGGGTGCCTGGGAAATAAAAGAGGAATGAATGAATATCTATATACAAATTGTTTTTGGATTTCAAAATATTTTTGGATTTCAAAAATATTTGCAGAGTAGTAACATTTTATACTCACACCTTAAGATATGCTAAATTTTTGAGAGTAGATTTTAAAAATAAAACCAGTGGTATGGGTCAATGAAAAACATACCTTACATTTCTGGTCCCATCCGATAATAACGCCATGGTACCCCCATCTTTTGTGCTTTACAACTTGTCCTACACGCCACTTCAGACCTACCGGTCTTGTTAAACGTGGTCTGGGAGACATTCCAAAGTGTCCCTCAGGATTTCTAAGGTTCATCACTTCTACTGCAGGACACTCACCTTCAGGATCAGTTAGGTCTAAACTATACCAATGGCTATAATCTGAAAATATATGAGCTTTTCTAATAAACTGCCTCAAAAAAAATCCACATTTGACACTCATGAGCCAAAGAGGTTTGCACTGCTCTGCCCTTAACCTCTCTATAAATGAATGCCAAACTTTACAGAGATATAAAACAACATAATGAATTGGCTGAGCAGATCCCGCAAATATTAGAAAAAAAAATCACGCAAATCAAGGGTTACTAAGATAAGCTTTTCACACACAGACACACAAAAGAAAAAAACCTATTAAATATCAGTATAATTTCATTTTGATGTGTGGGAAAATCATTTTCTTTTCTTCCTTTGTAATGCTGACTCAAAAATATAGGTATTTACTAGAACCAGATGCACCAATGAACTGACATTATTCATTGTCTCAGTACATATAAAATAACAATATTATAAATTGAGCTCACAAGCAGATATTCCTCTAATAAAATTTTTAAACTTAACTTAAAAGTTATTGTAATATGCAATATTCAATGATTTCCAAAAGAAAATTTAAGAACACTTTCTTATACAGAACTATTGAAAAAAACTCACCACTTCCTACAGTAATGTGCTTCTCTATCAATTTAAGTAGCCATTCTCGCCAAGTTGCTAAAGAAAAGTAGTTTTCATAAAAAATTTTCATCTCTCTAAAAAATCTGAATATTCTCATACTACGCTCTTCTGAACTAACGACAGAACGCTGAGTAAGCCAGTGTTGAAGAGGAACGCAGAACACAAGGACACATAATACTGCAGCATCACGACCAGCGAAAGGCATACTGATAACTGAAACAGGAATTAAGACTCATGTAAATAAGCTTTGCCAGAAATGCAGAGGATAGTCTGACTGCAGAGCGTGTGTGAATACTTAAAAAAAAATCTGCCATAACAACAAACTAACTTGTTGGGATTTGAACACGATTAACCCTAAGATCTGTCCACTACCAAATGCAGTATATGAACCAGTCTAAAATGTCTTCTTTCCAGATCTACTTACCATAACCAAAACAAGCTACCAATATGAAAGTAATGTATGTTCTAAAACCAAATTGTCTAACTACTGCTATGAAGAATACGCATGACAAGAATACTATGAAATTTGGAAGACTAGCATCTCTTGTCCCTTCTAGATCTGAGTATTACTTAGCTTATCTCATGGTTTATAGGAAAAACACTGACATATAACAGCAAGACAAAATAACTAATCGTAAGTAAATGTTTAAGTGTGTGAAAATAATAATATATAAGTGAAAAACTAACATCTTCACTTAAATTTGCAAGATATATGAAAGAAACCATACTTGAACATCTCGTGACAAAAGGAAGGATTTTGTTAGGAAATTGTAGCGAACTTCCATAAATAACATGGGAACCATGAATCTTTCATAACTTATGAAATCAATAGTTAGAATAAGGATTACCTAGATTACACTGAAGCATATGGAAGAAAGACATCGTTAAAAGAGATGGTTGTGCAAAGAACAAAAGCAAATGCCTCCAGAATATTAACTTTAAGTAACTCATCTCATTCTTCACAAATATAGGCATTCACTTGAAATAAGTAATGCAGACAATATGACATTAATGAGTCTAATGCTAATAATAATGCAAATAACAACAGTAATAATCCTAAAAATAATAACAATACCAGAGGTGTTAACAATAGTAACAACAATAACAACCAATACAATAATAATAATAATAATAATAATAATAATAATAACATAAAACAACAACAAAAATAATACAAATAATAATGATAATAGTAAAGTAAACTGCAAATAGAGAAAAAAATAAATAAAAATAAAATAAAGAAATACACAATGAAAAACTACAATATGGTTGGGGGTTTATCTTGCGGAATCACTTCGTTGAGGCTGTGCTTCAGAAGAGTTTTATCAATTATGTCATGGGTCCATTGCCCCCTAGAAAAATTGAGATTGTCCTTCATTTCAATGAGGGAAGATTTCACAATTTTTCGTTTGAATTGACAAGTGCATTTGAATAACATAGTAGCACCACTCCAATAGTTAGTTCCAGTTTTCCGTCATGGACTCCCTTTTCTACCAAGGGCTAGGACGGTTGCCTTCTTGCGAAGGACTTGTTTTGGTAGATGTAATCCTTACACTGAGTGCATGCCCTTGCTAACCTCAGACTGTGACGGGGTTCGAACCCTCGACCTGCCGCATCAGAGCCGTGGACGCTACCGCTTGAGCCACGGTGACTACAGTAGCACCACTCCAATCAATACTATAATTTTGTTGGTTGATGTGTGTAAATAGTGCCGAATTTTCTTGATTATATCTTACTGCCCTCTTGTGCTCAGAGACTCTCTGGACTAGAAAATGACCTGTCTGTCCTATGTACACTTTACTGCAATCATTCCAGTTGATTTGATATACTCCCGCATTAACTGCTTTTTTGTTTTGGCTGACATTAACTAATTCCTTTCTTAGGGTGATGGGATAGTTAAAAGTGAATGGAGACAGTTTAATATCCCATCACCCTAAAAAAGGAATTAGTTAACGTCAGACAAAACAAGAACAAAGTTAACGCGGGAGTAAATCTCAACTGTAATGATTGCAGTAAAGTGTACATTGGACAGACAGATCGTTCTCTAGCCCAGAGAGTCTCTGAACACAAGAGGGCAGTGAGATATAATCAAGAAAATTAGGCACTTTATACACACATCAACGAACAAAATCATAGTATTGATTGGAGTGGTGCCACTATGTTATTCAAAAGCACTTGTCAATTCAAATGAGAAATTGTGGAATCAACGAAGTCATTCCACAAGATAAACCCCAAACAATATTGTAGTTTTTCACTGTGTATCTCTTTATTTATTTTATTTTACTTTTTTTTCTCTATTTGCAGTTTACTTTACTATTATCATTATTGTTTTTATTCTTTTTGTTGTTGTTGTTTTATGATATGATTTATATTATTATTATTATTATTATTGTATTGATTGTTATTGTTGTTACTATTGCTAGCATTTCTGGTACTGTTGTTATTTTTAGGCTTATTACTATTGTTATTTGTATTATTATTAGCATAAGTCTCATCTTTCCCAATATATTTATTTTTGTTTTTCAATTCTGTTCAATATCTTACACACTTTTTATTCTTTATATGCACTTGGATGTGAATATGTGTGCATGTACTGTATATATATATTTATATGCATATGTTATGTGTGAGCATGTGTATGTGTATGCATATATATGTTTGTGTATGTACATGTATAAAGGCATACGTGTACATGTGTTTGTAAAGGTATTTACTGAATATTTACATGCATATTTATATATTTATATTAATTTTTTTTTCCATTATTCCTGTCATTTCTTTTGTTTAGTTTGTATGATTTTGAGCTCATCGGTCCTTTGCTTTATTAACGATTTTGTCGGTTTTCTTTGATTGAGGGTATCATTTCTTTTGGATTAGACCTGTCTTACAATCTTTAATTTTTAATTCCCTCAGGTCTCCTGAGTCCTTTTTGTTTTTACTCCCTCTGTCATTGTTATTTTACACTCACTTGTGCTTGAGAAGGGGTCCATTTAGGACCCGAAATATAGCGTTATTTATTCTGTGTTGTTTCACTGATGGGCTTCCTTACCTTATATATATATATATATATATATATATATATATATATATATATATATATATATATATATATATATATATATATCATAAGATAGGAGGATGAATGTGAGGGAAGCAAATGAGTGTGCTAGGAAAAGGAATGAGTGGTGAGCAATTGTGACGCACCTCTGATGGGCATCTGCTGTTACCACGGGGATGCATCTTACAGAAGTAGCCCTGTGGTAGGGGCAGTAGGGGAGTTGGCTTTATGAAGCAACACAGGTTGTGGAAGAGCTGGGAGGATGGGCTGTGGCACTCCAGCAGTGCCAGCTGAACGGTTGCTAGCTCCTTCGTTATTGCCCATACAGCAAAGTACAGTATATGAGAACTTTATACTGGCTAGGCTATGTAAATTAAGTATACATTTGAAAAGTATAATGGAACCTGGAAATTTATACAGCAGTGGTAAATGTGTATCGAGATGGTTAAGCATAGACAGAAAACCTGTGAAAAACTACAAATTTATAACCCTATCTGATGATAGAACATATTTCATTACAGAATAACCAATCTTATAGCACATAGGCAAGTCATCTGGACCACCACTAAGTAGTAACAATAGCGAAAGATCTCAAAATTCTAGAGAGAGGAAAGGACAGCTCACAACAATGGTTGTGAAGGATGAAGTACTCAGAAGTCTCTGGAATATGACAGTAACTACAGTCTGAATCAGGTACATGGCATACGAGCATGCAAGCGACGGTGTTCCATACCCTGCGGAGCCGTCATGGGGACTTCCAACCTGTGAGTTTGGAGCTCTTGCCAAGATCACCAATGCCATTTATAATTATGATTGCTTAATAATACTGTACTTATTGACAATCAGCTTGCCACTGTCAAAATAAATATAAGAAGAAGCCACGCTTCAGAATGGACAATATATCAAATACCACTGGCCTAGGTGGGGAAACCGAGGGAAGAGAAAAGATCTTCTTGGCTACCTTATTCCCAAAGCTGACGCAGTGGGCAGATGTCCCCTGGGACACAATGGAACATTGCCACATTCCCAAAAACAAATTAATGTCTGTAATCAGATAACTATCAGAAAATCATATTTTGGTTAGCCTTGGAATTAACGTATAGGGCAATCAATGAAGGTAGGAACCTAATATATTGCTTCCCACACTACAAACAATTTGGCTGCAGATACGTAGTGATAATTCGCAAGCCCCCAGACTGGATGGTATAGCAGTGAAAGGACAAAAATTTACTAAGCTTAAGATTACCCAGACAGTCCCTCTCAGCTGGACTATTTGACAGCTGAAAGCGCGACTAAATTCTAACAACAAAACAATACGTTCTTTATATATTTTTATTTCAAAGGCTATTATAATGGATTAATTCTATATATGCATAGCATTTTGCAGCTTCGCAATCTCTCTTATAATTTAAAACATACTTCTTATTGTGTTTTCGTAAATTGTCGATAGTAAGTATTGTAATATTTCCATGAAAATAACTTTTTGTCATGTAAGAAACGTAGCCATGTGGAACTACATGTATGAATGTATTACGTAAAAGAAAGAAAAATTTTTTTTTATATCTTATGTTACGAAATATACGTAGGCAATATGGTACTAACGTATAATACAAATGAGAGTGGTGATAATAAAAATATCACAAAGTAACTGCCATTCGGCACATTCTTTGTGCTGTTTTTGTACTTGTACTTTGAGGATCAGCCTTTGTAACGGCTCCATGGCATACGTGGCAATTAGGACTGAAAACTTTACAATGGTAGCGTACTATTGTAGAACAATTTAATTGCTAAGTTATTGCATTTAATTTTCTTTATATCTGTCTGCCTCTCTTTTTTTCTTTCACATCCTTATATTTTCTAATTATAACTTGTCATATATATATATATATATATATATATATATATATATATATATATATATATATATATATATATATATATATATATATATATATATATATATATATATATATATATATATATATATATATATATATATATATATATATATATATATATATATATATATATATATATATATATATATATATATATATATATATATACTGTGTGTGTATAAATATATTGTAAGATCTGAAGCACTTCGCATGTTTTAGCATTGTGTGTGAGAGAGAGAGAGAGAGGAAAAAAAAGGATGTTCCTAAGAATATCCTCTCTTATTCATCTTGCCGATAATTCTTAAACCATGGTTTCAATGACGACCATATAACAATTTCTAATAAAAATGTCTTTATTATTGATATTATTATTATTATTATTATTATTATTATTATTATTATTATTATTATTATTATTATTATTATTATTATTATTATTATTATTATACTGATAATAATAATAATAATAATAATAATAATAATAATAATAATAATAATAATAATAATAATAATAATAATAATAATAATAATAATATATTATTATTATTATTATTATTATTATTATTATTATTATTATTATTATTATTATTATTATTATTATTATTATTATTATTATTATTATTATTATAAAATAACAATAATAATAATGACGATGACGATAAATATAATAGATATAATTGATATAAAGATGACAGATATAGTAGTGATAATTTCCTTTGTTGCAGTGTATTTCCCTTAGCCTTGAAAATCTCTTATGAGTCTCTCAAATAAAGAAAATCTTTCCAAAGGCTGTCCCTTCTCATTGATACGAGTCCTCTTCTTCTTCTTCTTTTAAACAGATTTTCTTCCCCTCTCAGCTCTTCTTCTTTTTGTGCGAAAGAAGTTACCAGTAGCTTTCATAAATATTCAGAACGAAGAGTGCCTAAAGGCCAGTTACTATTTCAATACAAAATAGAAAAAAATACAAACCAAATTCTTATTTATATATTGGAGAAAGAGAGACATCAAAAGAAAAGCAAAACAAGAATTTATTTTAGAAAAGCTCCTTTGTAAGGGCATTGCCTCTCGTCCTGATGAAGAACAGCTGTAAGGGATAAACTCCTAAATAACTCCTGTAAAGGCTAAACTCATTGAGAACTCCTGTAAAGGCCAAACTCCTGAAGAACTGTAAAGGCTAAACTCCTGAGTAACTCCTGGTATTGAACACCTACCCCTGACCAAAATACAATGAACAGTTGATTGTCTTACATGGCTGATGCAAAGGATGATGAAAAGACAAAATTTTGAATTAGTGAATTGTTTTGTGGGTAACTTTTAGTTAATTAGACAGGAAAATTATCATCATACTGAGGATGGCTTGTTGTAACCTGTAATAACCAGCATTATTTTAGAAGGTTGGAAGCAGTTATTACAATCAACTTTCAATGTTAATTACATTAATGCGCCATGTTCAGACTGGGATTTGTACAGTGCACCCGCAGAAAACTATTACACTTTGTTACTGCGCGCTCGGAACTGATCAGTACCCCTATAACTTCGAACACGAAGAGGACAGTATATATCCAATACCATCAAAATCTTAATAATGAACCAAGAGTTACTACTAGTATTGAGAACAACAGATGTGTAAGTAAGCAGTTACAGTGGTTGACTTAGGTTGATAAATAAGGTTTTGGGGGTAATTCTATCCCTGTCAACTGAAGTACGTTAAATATAATGAAGAAAGTTATTCACAAGTACTCAATACAATAACTTAAGAGAATGGGTTAAAATTCGTTTAATGGACCCATTCCATATTTGGACTAACAATAATCAAATAAGCACCTTACCATATGTGAAAACATGAATAAATTTTACCCTGACCGGGACTTGAACCTATGGCACATAATTACTGTGGTAATGTGCTTATTTGATTAATGTTGGTCCCAAATGAGATTGAGATTTGAATTAAATACGAAAACAAAGCCACGAGTGAGGTTGAGGGAAACTGTAATATGAGCAAAGTGGCATTCAGATAGACTGCATTCATGCCTAGTATAGCAGATATAGCTGTAAGGTTTGTTTCCCTATTAAGACCTTTTGTGGTGTAGTTGGTAGCACCTTAACACAGTACTTATGTGTCCTAGGTTCAAGTAACGGTCGGGGAAAAATTATTCATATATATATATATATATATATATATATATATATATATATATATATATATATATATATATATTATATATTTGTTGTTGTTGTTGTTGTTGTTCCAGTTTTACGTCACGGACTCCGTTTTCTATCAAGGGCTGGGATGGTTGCCTTCTTGCGAAGGACTTGTTTTGGCAGATGTAATAGTTACCCTGAGTGCATGCCCTTGCTAACCTCAGACTGTAACGGGGTGCGAACCCTCGACCTGACGCTTCAAAGTCGCGGACGCTACCACGGCTTTGTGCCATGGCACAAGAAAACACCAAGAATAAGGAAAAGAAAAAAGTTAAGGACAAGGCAGAAATGAGGTAATATCACACAAAGAAAAGCGACAGACAGAAAAAACAGTCAAAGTACAGAATACCCAGAGGTATGGAGGACTAGGCCCTGAGATGACAATAGATCCGGTTTTTGAAGGATGATAGGTTATAAGAATTAGGAAAGACAGAAGGAGGAAGAGAGTTTCAGAGTCTGGAGGTAGATGGGAAAAAGCAGTCACTGCACAGACCAATCCACGAGTTACAAATCTCCACATAGTACCTGTGATATGAGGCCGCTTGGGAGGCAGCTTCCTAATAAACTAAGTGTTAATCGTCATCGTTTATCTATCACCCTGCGCGATAGAGTTTGAGGAAAGGTGTAGTAATCATGCTATAATACAATTTGTCTTTTTTTTTTTTTTTTTTTTTTTTTCAAAGGAAAAGTTCTTGTGCTGTTGCCTTTATTATCAATCAAGGCTTGGCCAGGAACCATTTTGATATTAATAAAATATGAATTGAAATTTTTTTTTTTCAAAAGGTTTTGTATTAAAAAGATTGCATGAGAGACATTATTAAAGATTTTCTCTTTGAACATTTTAGAAATTCAAGCAATTATGAGAGAAGTGCTGTCGTAGTTGAAGCATGTAAATTTTAGGTTAAAATGGTAATCACTCATTATTCTAAAAATATCATAATATCTTTTTGCAGATAATTTTGGGTATTGAAACAAGTTGTGATGACACTGGGGCAGCTGTTGTAGATGAAACTGGCCAGGTGTTGGGTGAAGCCTTGCATAGTCAACATAAAGTTCATTTATTGTAAGTTAATAAATTGAGCTTTACAACACGACCTATCACTAAAATTTTTCTTCCTAGACTTGGGCTATAGCATTTATTGTTAGTAATTATTTAGCATTATCCATACTCCTTCCCTTTCCAAGTTTTTTGTCAGGAAAATAAGAATAGGAGGTTCTTAGGATAATATATACATTTAGCACTTCATAACGGATTTGATTTTTATTAAAAAAATAAATAATTGTGTTTTTTTTTATTTGCAAGCCATATAATATTTTACACATCAGTTGATGGAACACAAACAGTACATAGTTATCAAGGCTTGGTCAAATTAAATAGATTATTATCACTCTTCCATTGTGGACATACATTGTGTGCCACCTAACCTTGAACTCACACATTGTCATCATATACAACTTTACTTGGAAATAATTTCAGGGCTTCCCATCTATTAATTGAAAAATTTTCTTGTGTTCATTTTATATGCTTTTCCATTTTGCAATAAGCCAATACCTTTTCTGCTGTACTTACTGTATTACGACTTCCTGTTGCTTGGGGCAGAGAATATTATTAGCCGTCTTTCTATTAATACGACTAAGTTTTTAATTTAGTATCTCTCCATTGCTCTCTCTCTCCAATGTCTTAATATATCTGTTATGAGATGTGTAACATAATTTCAGACATGGAGGTATTATCCCACCAATTGCTAATCGCCTACATGAAGAGCATATTGTTGAAGTTGTAGAAAGTGCCCTTGCCAGTTCAGGAGTCAGTCTTGCTGATGTTGATGCAATTGCAACAACTGTCAAGCCGGGTAAGAATTCTTTAAGTTTTGATGAGTAATTTCTTTACAGTAGCATTTCAATTGTTTCAAAGAGTTATCTTAGGTCATTGCAAAAGAAAAATACAATTGTTCAAAATTACATTCGCAGAAAAAACAACTGCTTGGAATATATTTACGTGAAAAATTTAATAGATATACTATATAGATGACGCAAACTTAAACGTAGATTTAAAGCTTGATGTGCATGACCATCTTATGCTATTACTAACAATTTCATGATATGCTATAATAGTCTGTGCTTTAATGCTTTTCTCAATTATGAGTGTAATGCATTTGCTTAGGAGAATATTTAGATGTCGCTCACTTAATGTCCTATCTCTTATTTGAACGCATAAATACTTGGGCAGTCAAAAAATCAGTACTCTACTATAGTTATTGGACTGTATCAGTAATGCTTACGAGCTGTTAGAGAACTAGACTTCTTTGAATATCCAAGAACAGAATACATAAGGGTATATTCCGTAAGTTTGATTTAGCCCTTTGAATATTTGAAACGGCTTGCTTCTTTGCACCACAATCCTCACACATGTGCTTTACAGATACACAACACTCCCCATCTCTGCTGCTCTTTACTTTGTGTTTTATTCCTGCCCAGGCCTAATGAGGGCAGTTTTTATTTTTTTTGCCCATCCTGGTGTCATAATTCTAAAAAAAAAATGAAAGTGTTCTAACATTTTAATCAAATCAATATTTTGAACTACCCTTAAATTGGCCACTTTCTTAATTTTTTCTTTTCCTGTGGACAACATTGTTATAGCAATTCAATAAAACTATAATCACTTAAGCACTGAAATGCATAAATCAAACACAAAACATGGAGCAATAATTCACACATATCCCTACCACTAATATAAGCAACTAAGGGCCTGAGCAACTAGCAGCCGGCTCTCAAAGTAGGTGTAAGTGACACATGGCCATCAGCGGCGTGTGTAGGGCTTTTAAAACGAAAAATTCTAACTCAGACCGAAAAATCCTGACTTTGCTGCTTGCTCTGGATTTTGTCAGTTGCGTCCGAAATCTGTTCAATCACGGTCCATTAAATTGAGGTTTGAGTGTAGCTGTGTAATGTTACAAGAAAGTGCATTTGTAGAAGAGTTGAAGATTCAACTAAACTAATATGCTTATTGTACTTATCGAGTCACTTAAAACAAAGGAATAATATTAAAGTGTATTACAAAGCTTTCAGTGACTCATATACTATGATATTTATTAGTGAAGACATACAACAAGCTGCAAATGCAACACAAATTCCCAGCTAAAACGAGCTGAAAAGTAAGAGAGCATCATAAAAATTTCCTAGGGTTTTCTGAGGAGATGCTGCAAGATTCGTGAAATCTGGAATGCTGTGATAATACCTAGGTACTATTGCCTTTTAACTGCTATTTTTCAAATTCATACCTTTACTTCAGAGATGTTGATGTTATTTTGTGATTGAAATGGTTTTCTTTATTCATGTCTCATCATTCATTACCCATTTTCTAGGCTTGCCTTTGTCTCTCTGCGTTGGAAAGAATTATGGGAAAAAACTTGCTCTTGATGCTGGTAAGCCTTTTATTCCTATTCACCATATGGAGGCTCATGCTCTCACCATACGCATGGTTGAAAAAGTACGTAAACATCCAATTGTGTTTTCTTATTTTCAATGTTTTAAAGTCTTTACATTTACATGTACAGCTCTGTAATTTTATTGTGTTACTGTATATTATTTATATATTTTTGATACTATGTTCATAATTTACAGTTCATGAATGTTATTGCTTTACCTCATTTACAAAATGTTTATTATTTTTGATGCTGTAATCATAATTGTTCTTAGTATTTATACCTTTAGGGAAAACCCCAAACTACTCTAAAACGGTAATAAATCTCTAGATATAATTCTTTTATAAACGTTAATGTTACACTCGGGTTTTGGAGACGGCTTTGAATCCCCTTTTTACAATTTCAAAACGAATTCATGTGTATTGAAATAATATGATTTTTTGTGTCTCCATGCATCCTATTAGTAGTCTCCATACATGGCTAGAAATACCATAACTGGGATTGATTCACTATTGAAAAAGACACAAAACTATTAGCTGCAGCCACAAGTTCATAGTGGTGAGCTATATTATAGAGAATCAAAACCCAAACTCATTAAGAGCTTAGATAACATTGCTGCCCCTCCCTCAACTGTTGCAATGCAAAGAAATAGCCCTCATTCTCTTTCTCTTGCTGACACCCACTAATATCCCATGACATTTACGGATATTAGGAGAGTTATATCAAGTGTTGCTGTGAATTTTTTTACTTCCTATTTGCAATTTATGAAATAAAAAGATACTCTTAGTTTGTTCTTTAGAGATGTAGGGAGGAAAAGGGTGGTATTATTATCCCCTACTACCAGGGATATACTATTTAGTCAATTCCTGTGGCACAGAAAATATAAAGGATTCTAAATTATTAGGTTTGACATCATATTCATTGTATTTTTACAATTATATTATTAACCTACGTTCAGTTACTGTAAGCATTAATGAAAAAATTGGTTAATAAGTGTTCTACAAATATTACAGTTATTATATACTCAGTACTTACAATGTAGTAAAATACAGAATTCTGGAGGGAAACGACTTGAATTTAACGTACAGGGGGTATTTTATTGTGTTTGTTTGTTTAACTAAATGAAATTTTGGACCATGGAAGTAGACACTAAATGTACACTACTTTTGCAGGTTGAATTTCCATTTTTGGTGCTTTTGATATCAGGTGGCCATGCTTTACTAGTGCTGGCCAAGTCACTAGATGAGTGGAAAATAATAGGACAGACCATCGATGATGCTCCTGGAGAAGCCTTTGACAAGGTATGTTGAGGAAAATTTGAAGTGGCTATTGATCATAACTGAAGATTAATAAGCTGTTGGTTGAATGGTTAGAAATGTAAATAAATTGATAAAATAGATTGGGAGACAGACAGACAGACTACTTAGGGATATATGCAAATATATTTTTGGGATTATTTGATATATAAAAAGGGCAGATATATGGAGAGACATATGCTTATTTGATAGATAAATAGATTAATATTATGTGATAATGTGTTTCATATGTGATATGTAGTATGCTTGACTAATTACGGAAGCCATATAAAGGGGTGAGTTAGACAAAGTATAAATTTAACTCTTTGTGGGAGAAAAATACAAAGGAGGGAATTCCCAATCATCTCGCCCTCACCTCATTTAGTCGACTTTTATGACACGGAGGAGAACATGAGGGAGCTATTCTTGGCCCCCCCTCAAGATTGTGTTAATAGTGTAGATTCATCTCATCACCATGAACTTGTTGGTCCATAATTGCCCTCTGTCATATTCAAAAGAAAGAAAATTTTATAGCTTTCGTTATAGTATTAATGGTGTTTAATCATATTAAACAGGCTGCAAGAAGGCTAAAGCTCCGAAATATTCCTGAGTGCTCCTCGATGTCTGGTGGACAAGCTGTCGAGTATCTAAGTAGAGAGGGTGATCCAAGGGCCTTTGACTATCCCACTCCAATGTGGAAATATAGAGACTGCAGCTTCAGTTTCTCTGGACTTAAGCATACACTTTATAAGAATATAGAGAAGCTGGAAGTAGAATATGGTAATCTTCATGTGATAATTTGCATCATTACAGCACTTCTGATGTCTACAAAGAAAAAGTGATAAAACATTTTTTCTTTCTAATGAGACTACCACACTCGTTCATTTATGAATATAGTTTCTTTTATAAATTCATAACAAATGCTACATACTGTTATATACTTTGAAGGTAAAGCTGATCCTAGTTTGCTCTGTTTTCAGTCAATGGGCATGTCTTTTTAGCATCTGTTGCTATATCTTTACTACGTAATACAAATATTGGCTAGCTTATTTCTCAGTGAAATATGTATTTTTCTTTTTTCTCAGCCATTGAAGGAGGCAGAGTACTTCCAAACATAAGGGATGTATGTGCCTCATACCAGTATGCCTTAACTAAACATATTGTCAGGCAAACACAGAAGGCCATGATATACATATCAACACGTGAACTTTTGCCAGAAGAAAATTATTCCCTTGTAAGTGTATTTCTTGTGCCCTTATATATTTTGTGTGGAAGCTTGACAAAAGAAATGGATTAATGATCAATATGATATAGAAACTGTGATGTTTGGCAGATGTATACCATTCAAGAGGTGCATTGCTCTATTTACCACTATTAGTTATATAATTAGGAAAGTTATATTAATGTTTAAGCTCTGATACAGAGAAAATCCAGTTATATTTGCAAGTCTTGTTTTGCTTGGATTAAAAGCAATGCATAATTTTTTCTGTTGAAGAGGTGTATTTGTTTGTGTGAAAGTAAGGAAAATGATTGTGGTATACTTCTGAATGGGATGTGGTCATGATATTCAGTTTTCTTTTAAGCTGTATCCATTAGGATGTCAGTAACTGAGCAGATAGGGAAGTTAGCAGGTGTTAATTATGACCTGCCCATATTCACCCCTTTTATCAATTGTTCTGTGGAGGAGGAAAAAAAAAATCAGGGAGGTTGTGCTGTACAGACTACACTCTGCTATCCCTTTCAGTCCCCACTTGGGACATGCAGGCAATGCTGGTGAGCCGTTCAATCACCTTTTCCATGCATTTAATGTTATTATGCGTATTCTCAGGTAGTTTCGGGAGGAGTTGCTTGTAACCAGTACATCAAGACTGCATTACGAGTTTTGTGTCATAAAATGGGCTATACATTGTTTTGCCCACCTCCAAAACTGTGCACTGATAATGGCATTATGATTGCTTGGAATGGAATAGAGAGATGGAAAGCTAAGACGGGTGTTTTGTACAGTAAAAAGGATATTGAAGCAGTTGATATTCAGGGAAAGTAAGTTGTTTTACAGAAGACTGTGTACTCTTTTTCTTATATCTTAAGTTTCAGAGTTTTATGATTCTGGTCATATTGACTCATGCATTGTTTGGCGGAACTAATTTGCTTAATTAGAGAAACATAGAAAGTATAGTGTCCTGTAGGCTGTGCACTAACTTTTTCATTTCTAAGTTATGGAGTTAAACAAGTTATGGGCATGTCTTTGTATGAATAAGTAGATATGAAAAGCATTGTTCTCCTTGTGTTTATATTTGTTATTCATTTGCTTTCAGCCTCTTTGATGACTGTAGTGGTAGAAGGCATTAAGTATGAATACAAAAAGAAAAGCAAGTCTTTGAAACACGCATAGCATAATTAGTGACCATATTAAAATGTCAGTATTATTGAAAATTAACCAGATAACACTAAATGAATTAATGCTTGCAAGTTTTTGTTAAAAATTTACTCTTAGCCAAAAGTACATTCTTTGTGAGAATTTCTAACTACTTATATAAGTATTGTTTAGTTCATTAGCCCTTATGATCATCTCAGTCTGTTTGACAACACCAATTGACGTTAATGCTAGAAATATATCCTCGCAAACTTAGTTTATAATGTCATTAATGCCCCTAGTATTCATGTATATTACCTTCGTAATTTCCATATTTATGTTTTAAATCTAGTAAACTTGCCATTACACATATATACAAAGGCTGAACAAACCATCAAAAAGGTGGAGGGGGATTTTTATATCCAAAGAGCACATGCACTGGAAGACCACATGCCCTATGCCTTGCATCTCAGCACCCCAGGGATAAAGGGTCGCTGCAGTCCCTTCAAACACAGTGCATATATGGGATCAGTAATAATATAAAGAATATTTGTAACCCAGAATTAAAATTTACCGTTGTTATCATGATGTTTATATATGCAAAACTTTTTTTTTTATTACATATGAAATTGTGATCAATAAACAGACTGCTTGTGTATGTTGCTTCAGTTAAACTGGTATATCAGCTACAAAGGTGTTGCAACAGTCTTGCATGTATGCTATATCACTTAGACAAAATACTTAAGAGGGCTTAATAAGTTATGAGAGACTTGAATTATTGTTTGAAGAACAAGAAGCCTGTGAAAACTTTTAACAATTAGATTTTTCTTTATGAGACTAGACTAGTTGATGTACATAGTGTGTGTAATATTGGAATCACTTAACCATAAAATGCTTCGTTTGTGCTCTTATGATATATTTGGCTGGCTGCAAAATCAGAGCTGTTTTAAGGAAATTTTTAACAATTTCTTTTAATTGATCAAAATACTGTATAATGTTCTAAATGCATCCCAAAATCATCAATTAGGCTTCACGTAGATTGTTAAAAAGTCTTACTAGCCTATATAGGTAGTCAGTAGTCTAGAATTTTAGAGATGTAGTATAGAGACACAGGGGAAAAAATGCATGAACACTGTAGATTGGGAGAAATTTTAAAGTGTACTCACTATAAAATGAAAGGTAAATGGTACTTGGATTGCCACAAGGTACTGCAACAGAGATCTTCAAGGCACTAGAAATATCTTACAATTTTTCTTTTTCCTCACTGTATTTTATCACAAAATTTAATATCTTTATACTGCAAAACTTTAGACTGTTTTTTTCCCTTTCCTTTACTGTTGTGAATTTTGGATTAATGCCTGTGACTGTCAATACATTGGAGGGATAAAATTTATATAATATGTTGTACATCCCAACTTAGTCACAGAAAGCGTGACATTGACAGCTTATACTGCAATTGAAGCAGCATGTGTAAATTTCTGTTTTATATCAGGTCATTTGCAATGGAAAATAATGTAATAGCAAATCACTTGAGTGCCTTGATCAAAGAAGGGTATTGAGATTTGTATGGCCTAATATCAAGATGTTTTTGAAAGGGAGGATGCAAATCAGGTCTCCATTACATGTTTTTCTTCATAAATATCATATATGTTAGTCCATTCGTTGATATTAAAAAAGTTCTTTAAATTTCAGATCCCCCATTGGAGAAGATTTGACAGATGATGTTCGAAGTTTAGGAATAAAAGTAAAGAATTGGATAAAATTCAGGTGACAGGAATATAATTTACGTTTGAGAATAGCAGTTCAGTGAAAAGATAACTTTATCAAGGAAAGAAATTGTTAGTTATCATTGCATATTGAGACTCATTTATCTGCCTCGAAAACGTGTTCCAGTTATCTTTAATAACATTGTATTACTACTCCTTGAATATTTTTGAATGCCTTATGCCGTGATATTTGAAAAGATTTTACATCGGCTTAGAACAATGTAAATTTCTTAATCATAGCTTGATGGTTGCTCCACTTTGTCTGGTCTTGAGTATAAATACTTTTGTAAAACTACTTTTTTATGTTTCTGCCCATGTAAGTTAAAAGTTTGTAGTATACTAGTCACAATACCCAAAACCCATTGACCTGCTCTCAGGTAAAGTAGCAACTGGTAATGAATGACTTCATTTGTAGCAACCTGCTTGGTATCAGGTTAGGAGAAGGATAGAAATACCACTTAGAATCTGCTGGACTTTTGGTCCTACACTAGTTTGAGACCAAGTCTGTTTTGTCATTTCTGCTTCTCTTGCTTTTTTTTTATCTTTGGCAACTAATCATACATTCTCCATGTTGATACTTGCAATCAGTCCAGGTGCTAAAAGACCTCAATCAACAGGCCCTTGTCTCTTGCAAGTGGATTACTTTTTATGCTGACAGGTCACATCATTTCTCCCATGCATTGCCCTCCTAATGTTTTTCAGTTTTGCATCCTTTCAAGATCTCTTCATACCCTCAGGGGGGTGCTGTAGTGCATCTAGGTAAACTGTATCCTGCATGGGAGTAACATTTCTCATGTGAGAACTGTATCACCTCGCTATGTTGGACCTTAATGCTTCATTGGCCTTCTGATTCCTATGCTCTGAGCTGGATGTCATACTTTCTATGGAGATACCTATGATATAAGTAGAGTACTTAGATCTGAAGTGATCTCACTTGTAGGTTGTCAGATGGAAGAAACAGTATAGTCCCCTAATTTGCAATTGTGAGTTTCTTACCCTTTATGATATGCCTAAAAGTTTAAAGTCCATATTATCTTGGCCTCTATGAGAACCTTTTTTTTTTTAATATTTTCAGTAATAGAGATTTTGTTGCTACTTCAGTTTGTCACTCAATCTTACTCGCCGAAATTTTACCAAGTGTTGTATCAAGATATAGAGCTATATGATTATTAACTTGTGAATGATGTATGCATATAGCTAATTCATTGAGAGTGGATTTTTGGATGGCCCAAGAACTACACTGTATACTGAATTGTATATTTTGCAATAAAATATGTTGAATATATATAGTTGATAAAACGTACCTACAAATATTAGCTTTTAAATGATAATACCTTGTCATTTAAAGCTTAATGCTCATTAACTGGCCATTTGTGAGTAGGTAGCTAATATTATGCATAGATAGAGCTTTTTGTAATAAGTTTTAATTCAGTAAGCTAGTGTTTCTTAAATTTTATGTAAATATATATATATGTATATATACTTACCCTGACCTGGACTTGAACCTAGGACACATAATTACTGTGCCAAGGCACTGCCAACTACACCACAGAAGGTCTTAAAAGGGAAACAAACTTTACAACTTTATCTGCTATACTGTACTAGGAATGAACGCATTCTAGCTAAGTGCTCTCTGTTCATATTACAGTTTCCCCTAACTTCACTCGTGGCTTCATTTTCGCATTTAATTCAAGTCCCAATCTTAATTGGAACCAACAATAATCAAATAAGCACATTAGCCTATGTGAAAACATGAATCATTTTTGCCCCGACCACGACTTGAACCTAGAACACATAATTACTGTGCCAAGTCACTATCAACTGGTGCCACAATCATAAAAAAAAAACTCCTCTGACTCCCACCAACATCTTAATGCATATGCCTCTCAGCACTAACCCCCCCATTCCCGTCACCATGCCTCCCCCACACCACTCATGGTTATTACTCTATTATAAGCATAAGACAGATTATAATGCCTGAAATTTGGAAAAAAAACATATAAAAGCATTAAAGAAACCAAAAACACAGGCAATAACTAATATCTAACAATAACTACGCTAATTTACACTACACCCCTCATGATGCACAAGGACCCGGGAGAGGCTTTGTTCACCTGGGTAATTTCCTCATCTCTCGACACAACACATAGAAGACTTTTTTTTGTGCCAGCATATGACTCTCTGGTATTCATTTCTTGAAGACTCCTTTATGCCAGAGACAATGAGAGCAACTCAGGAAACTTCGTAAGAAAACTTCTTTGCAGGATGTAAGGAAATACTTTTTCAGTGTAAGAGTAGTTGATAATTGGAATTGGCTAAGCGAGGAGGTAGTTAATGCTCTCTCAATCCATAGTTTTAAGGACAGGTATGATAAGTATCACTAAGTATAAAATGGAACCGATCAGGAGACGGGAAGATACGAGCTTTGAGCTCTTTCCCGTAAACACAATTAGGTAATCACAATTAGGTAATCACGTCAGCAGTACAACATTCACTTCTTGAGAGCTCTGTGGAAAAATCCAGGGATTGGTATTGCCTTCCTTAGGAATTTGGGGCTGTTCGGCCAGGCAGCTTAGTGAACATCTTTAACAACAACAGCAACAAGTTTTTATGTTGATATATGTTATTAAACATGGGACAATATTCGTTTGTTATGTTTTTCATAATTTGTCATCTGTACACAGCTACAAAGTTGAAAAATATATTTATTGGTAATACACTTTAAAATATCTTAGAATTCTAAAATATAAGTGACGAATAGCTGTTCTCTCTATATTATATCAAGTGTTTGAAGTCCTTTCTATATTTGTTAATATATCATAAAGCCAAGACGTTTATTGTTTTTATAATTCTTAGCGACTTATGTATTGGCTTGATTGAAATTGTAACATATGAGGACGTTATGCTACAGAGCAACTACAAATGTATCAGAGAGAGAGAGAAGGATGAAGAGGCTATCGCTTTAGAAGAAGGAAAAGTGACTGGTTGTGCTTGGCTTTTGGACAACAATATCATTTTCAGAGGCAGAAAAAAATCCAGGCCCTTATATTGCACAAATTTGATGATTGTTGTTTTAATTGCTTCTCTCTCTCTCTCTCTCTCTCTCTCTCTCTCTCTCTCTCTCTCTCTCTCTCTCTCTCTCTCTCTCTCTCTCTCTCTCTCTCTCTCTCTCTCTCTCTCTCTCTCTCTCTCTCTTTTGCCTAATTGTTATGTATGCTGATGACACCCAGATTATGCTTACTGGTGACATTGATAGAATTCCTGAAATCTTAAAAAGGGCTGAAGATATATTAAACTGTGCCAAAAGTTATTTTAACAGTAATGGTCTTTTACTGAACGAAAATAAAACTAAATTCGTTATTTTTGGATCAAATCAATACCTGTCCCGCATTCCTGAGAACATCAGTATAAATTTCAACAATGTTTCACTCTTCCCATCTAATAAGGTTAAAAATCTAGGAGTTATTATGGACAGTACCATGACATTTAATTTTCATATCGATGAACTACATAAAAAAGTGAACGGGACCCTTATTTACTTGAACAGAGTCTATGAAAGATTCGAGCCTGATTGTAGGGTAATTGTAGTACAAACATTGATTTTAAGTATTCTCAACTACTGTCTGAGTGTTTGGGGTTCCACGACTAAGACCCAGATGTTACGAGTGAAAAGGCTCCAGAATTTTGCTGCAAGAGTTGCCATAGGGGGGGGGGTGCATAAATATGATCACGTGACTCCCCTCTTTGAGAGATTGGGTTGGCTAAGGATGGACATGAAGTTCATATATAATATCTGTCTTTTAGTTTTTAAAATAAATCATGGAATATTACCGGAATGGCTCTTCTCATTGCCAACAGTTAATCAAGTGCGTATCAATAACGTCAACACCAGATATCAGAATTCTTTTTACGTGCCCAAAACTTCCACTGATATTGGGGCAAGAGCCTTAAATGTAATGGGCCCGAGACTTTGGAACTCTTTACCCGCAAACTTAAGAAGCTGCCAAACATTACCCTCACTTAAATCTCATCTTTTAAATCACCTACTTAAGTGATTTTAGTCTCATTATTATCCTCCCATTGGGTAGAGGAAGTGTACGTATGCTTATTTTAATGTGTAAATATTTTGATTTTGTGCTTTGCAAATTTCATTTGTTTTATTTTGACATTTTACATTGTAATTTGTAATTAGATTAATTATCATGTAATAGCCATTTTTGATGGAATAAAGTTTTTGACTTTGACTTTGACTTTGACTCTCTCTCTCTCTCTCTCTCTCTCTCTCTCTCTCTCTCTCTCTCTCTCTCTCTCTCTCTCTCTCTCTCTCTCTCTCTCTCTCTCTCTCTCTCTCTCTCTCTCTCTCTCTCTCCTCTCTCTCGAGCTCATCCATAGGGGACTATGAAAGACCATGAAATTCAACACTGATATTGAACACCCTCAAGAAACAGAGTATAAGCCTTAATTAAAGTACATACATACATATACACATGGGCTCATTTCCCCTTGTAAGGGGGGTGGCCTTGATTAAAGTAATAATTAATAATATTATAAATCAAATTTTCATTAAGTGAGACATGGTGCACATGAAATCTATAAAAGCTTAGATACAGGATATTGAGAGAGTCAGCAGACTAAAACTTATTACTGCGGGGATCACATAAAGAACCAAAGTTTAATTATAAAAAGAGATTTTGATCTGCTGCAACAAAAACGCAGATCAATGGATAGTACCTAAAAGCACACCCAGGACAAAGCTCGTTTAATATAACTCGTAAGACAGCCCTATAATATAGTCACTGTGGCTCAAGCGGTAGCGTCCACGACTCTGAGGTGTCAGGTCGAGGGTTTGCGCCCCGTCACGGTCTGAGGTTACTAAGGGCATGCATTCAGTGTAAGGATTACATCCGCCAAAACAAGTCCTTCGCAAGAAGGCAACCGTCCTAGCCCTTGATAGAAAAGGGAGTCCTTGACGTAAAACCGGAACAAGGCAGCCCTATAATATGCGAGAAACTCATACTTTGAAAGAAAAAGAATAAACGAAAACTACAAAAATTACACAACTTCAACTTTAGCTATTATATAGGAAACCATTTAGGAATTAAAATACTTATTTTTTCATTCACTGTTTTTACTGCTTTTCACACGGTAATTTTCAATAACAGCTATATAGGACTAGGAGTTGTTCATTTTCACAATGAGGAGTCATGTTTAGCAATTCCCAAATTCATCTACATTTAAACATTCTGATATATAATAAACAGAAAGAAAACAAGCTTCTTAAGAAGATTATATTATTTCCATAATATAATTTGGTTTGGAAACTTTCATTGCTTATTTTACATCACATACTCCCTTTTCTACCAAGGGCTAGGACGGTTGCCTTCTTGCGAAGGACTTGTTTTGGCAGATGTAATTGTTACCCTGAGTGCATGCCCTTGCTAACCTCAGACTGTGACGGTCTGAGGTTAGCAAGGGCATGCACTCAGGTAATGATTACATCTGCCAAAACAAGTCCTTCGCAAGAAGGCAACCGTCCTAGCCCTTGGTAGAAAAGGGAGTCCGTGACGTAAAATAAGCAATGAAAGTATCCAAATCATTAAACATAAGGGTTTCTCTTCTGGCCAAGTATGTTCCAATTATAGGTATGTAATGTGGATAAATATAGTTATCAATAATAAAGCTAATACCATCTTATTACTAAGAGAACTATATATAAATTGCTAGCAATACAATAAAGGCAGAGCCATAGCAGTAATCTGCCTCGAAAATAGATCCTAATTCATATAACTTTATCAGTTTGTTTCTGCACACTAGAATATATATATATATATATATATATATATATATATATATATATATATATATATATATATATATATATATATATATATATATATATATATATATATATATATATTTATATATAGTAAGGAAGCCCATCAGTGAAACAAAACTTATGAAACAATGCTATATTTCGGATCCTAACTGGATCCCTTCTCAAGTTGTGCTTGAGAAGGGATCCAGTTAGGATCCAAAATATACTGATGGGCTTCCTTACTATTTAGTGCTGTATGCTAACAGTCTGGACTTATATATATATATATATATATATATATATATATATATATATATATATATATATATATATATATATATATATATATATATATATATATATATATATATATATATATATATATATATATATATATATATATATATATATATAAGTGGAGGAAGGAGTATACAAGTGGATTATGTACTGTACAAGATATGCAACCTAAAAGAGATTGGAGACTGTAAGATTGGTTGTAGGGGAGGCAAGCAGCATTGATTGGTGGTCTGTAGGATAACCCCTGGAGACGGAAAAAAGGAAAAGAGTATCGGTTGAACCAAGGATCAGATGATGGAAGTTGAAGGAGGAAGAATATTGCATGAAATCTATATACGAGGTTGAGCAAGCACTGGTGACTGGTGAAGAGCGGATGGACTTGTTGTCTTAGATCTCCACCCACGGATGGGTGGAACGGGTAATGGAGAACCCATAGGGCGGTCGCCAGCCGGCACAGGCCCCAACTCCCCACTGTGGTGACGAGCCACAGCAGTAACCTCCCTAGTAAACAGTTTAAATTTTCTTGTCTGGATGAGGCGCGATCCGTCGACTTCGTGAATGCGAGGCCAGCTCGTTGCCACTGAACTAGCCAGGAGGCTTAGTGGCTGGATGACTGGGTAACTACTGTAGAAGTTGTGAGAGAGACAGTTTAGAAGGCTGCAGGTGTGACCTCTGGAAAGAGGAAGGAAGATAAAGACACTTGGAGGGAAAAAGAGAATTGCAAGTAAGTATTGGGATAGCCAGGTTAATGAAGAAAGTTGGCTGGAGTATAAGGAGATGTGGAGCATGACAAAAAAAGAGGTGGCAAAAGCTATGGAAAAGTCTTATGACGAGCTGTATAAGAAGTTGGCCACAAAGGTAGGAGAATAAGATTTGTTCTGTTAAACCAGACAGAGGGACCGAGCTGAGAAGGATGTGCATCAGGTTAAGCTTATAGATGATTCTAATGGAAATGTACTAAAAAATGAGGAGAGTGTGTGTAAAAAATGAAAAGAATATTTTTTGAGGTGCTAATGGATGAAGAAAATGAGAGAAAGAGAGACTAGGACACATGATGAGGAGATAGTTGATCTGGAAGTGCAGTGGATTAATGAGGAGGAAATGAGGGTAGCCATGAAAACAATGTAGAGAGGGAAAGCGGTTGGTCCAGATAATATTCCAGTGGCGGCACGGAGATGTTTGGGAGAGATGGCAGTGGGGTTTTTGGCCAAGTTGTTTAACAAGAACTTGTGAGGTGAGATGATGTCTGATAAATGGAATAAGCCACAACAAGAAGATATTGGAGAGGGTAGTTGAAGCTAGATTAAAAAAAAAACTGTTAGAATTTATGAGTAGTAGTATTGCTTTATGCCAGAAAGGAGCACCACATCTATAAGTTTTGCTTTGAGAATGCCTATGGAGAAGTACAGAGAAAATAAGGAGTTGCATTGCATATTTGTGGATTTAGAGTTGTATTACAGGGTGCCGAGAGAGGAGTTGTGGTATTGCATGGGGAAGTCATGAGTAGCAGAGAAGTTTGTGAAGGTGGTGCAAGATAATTATGACGTCAGTGTGACAGATGTGAGGTGTGCAGCAGAAGTGACTGATTGGTTCAAAGTTGGATATGATTGCATTTGGTATTGAGCCAAGCCCTTTCTTGTTTTCAAAAGTAATGACAAGTTGAGGGCCGAGAACAGACAGGAGTTATCGTAATTTATGATGGATGTGGATGATATTGTGATCTGTAGTGAGTATAGGGAATAGGTCAAGGCAAACTTGGAGAGATGGAGAGGAGTAAGACAGAGTACATGAGTGTGAATGAAAGGGAGGGTGAACAAGTGGTGAGCTTGCATGATGAAGAGGTGGAAAAGGTTGATGAGTTTAAATGTTAAGGGTCAACGTTTCAAAGGAATGGAGAGTGTAGCAGAGAAGTGAAGAAGAGAGTGCAGGCAGGATGAAATGGGTGAAGATGAGTGACAAGGTTTATATGTGATAAAAGGGTACCTACAAGAAAGGTGGAGTTTACAAGAAGGTAGAAGACCAGGTATGATGTATAACTTAGAAATAATCCTATTCTTAAAATAACAGGAGGCAGAGCTGTAGGTGGCAGAGCTTAAGATGCTGCAGATTTCTCTGGGCATGACGAGGATGAACAGGATAATGAATGAACATATTAGAGGTCCAGTGCAGGTTGGACGATTGAGGGACATGGTGAGAGAGGCGAGTCTTAGAGGGCTTGGGAATGTACTGAGGAGGGATGAGGAGTAAGTTGGGAGAAGCCTGCTGAGGCTGGAGCTGCCAGGCAGGAGGGAGAAAGGTGATAAAGCTTGACGAGTTTAAATATTTGGGGTCAATGGATCAAAGGAATGGAGAGAGATGAAGAAGAGAGTGCAGGCAGTATGGAATAGGTGAAGAAGAGTGACAGGAGTTATATGTGATAAATGGGTACCTACAAGAATGAAAGGTAAAGTTTACAAGACAGTAGTAAGACAAGCTAAAATGTATGGTTTAGAAACATTCCCACTCACAAAAAGACAGGAGGCAGAGCTGGAGGTGGTAGAGATGAAGATGCAGTGATGGACAGGATAATGAACGAGTATATTAGGGGCAGAGCGCAGGTTGGATGATTGGGGGACATGGTCAGAGAGGCAAGACTGAGATGGTTTTGGAATGTATTGAGGAGGAATGAGGAGTACATTGGAAGAAGGTTGCTAAGGATGGAGCTCAAAGGCAGGAGGCGGAGAGGAGGAAAAGCTTGATGAGTTAAAATATTTAGGATCAATGATTCAAAGGAATAAAGAGTGTGGTAGAGAAGTGAAGAAGTGTGTGCATGCAGGATGGAATGGATGAAGAATACTGACAGTAGTTATATGTGATAAAAGGATACCTACAAGAGTGAAAGGTAAAGTCTACAAGATGGTAGTATGATAATCAATGATGTATGGCTTAGACACAGTCCCACTCGCAAAAAGACCGGAGCAAGAGTTGGAGGTGCCAGAGATGAAGATGCTGCGGCTTTCTCTGGGCATGACGAGGATGGACAGGATAAAGAATGAGTATAGTAGAGGTACAGCAGAGATTGGAAAATTGGGGGGGGCATGGTGAGAGAGATGAGACTGAGATGATTTGGGCATGTGCTGAGGAGGGATGACGGGTATGTTGGGAGAAAGCTGCTGAGGATGGAGCTGCCAGGCAGGAGGGGGAGAGGTAGACCAAAGAAGAGATATATGGATGTGACAAGGGAGGACACGAGTGCATGTGGTGTGACAGAGGAGAACCCAGGAGATAGGGTGATATGGAGGAAGCTGATCTGCTGTGGCAAGTCCTGCTGGAAGAGGCCGAAGATTTGATGATGATATTATTCCCTATGGGGGGTGAGAACACCTTTTTTGTTTTCCCCTGTATATTGTCAAAATCCACTAACTGGGGCAATGCATGGGACATAGAATCCCCTCTTTTCTGTATTCTGTTCACATCAAGTCAAGTATTTTGTTTTGACTCAGCTCTCTCTCTCTCTCTCTCTCTCTCTCTCTCTCTCTCTCTCTCTCTCTCTCTCTCTCTCTCTCTCTCTCTCTCTCTCTCTCTCTCTCTCTCTCTCTCTCTCTCTCTCTCTATGTGCTTATTTGATAATTTCATGGCCCGAATGAGATTGGGAATTGAATTAAATGCTAAAATGAAGCCACGAGTGAGGTTGGGGAATCTGTAATATGAACATAGTGGCATTCAGTTAGAATGCGTTCATTCCTAAGTATAGCAGATATAAGCTATAAGGTTGGGTTCCTTTTAACCTTCTGTGGTGTAGTGGTAGCGCCTTGACTTAGTAATCATAAGTCCTAGGTTCGAGTCCCGGTCGGGGTAAAAAATGATTCATGTCTTCACATATGTAATGTGCTTATTTGATAATTTCATGGCCCGAATGAGATTGGGAATTGAATTAAATGCTAAAATGAAGCCACGAGTGAGGTTGGGGAATCTGTAATATGAACATAGTGGCATTCAGTTAGAATGCGTTCATTCCTAAGTATAGCAGATATAAGCTATAAGGTTGGGTTCCTTTTAACATTCTGTGGTGTAGTGGTAGCGCCTTGACTTAGTAATCATAAGTCCTAGGTTCGAGTCCCGGTCGGGGTAAAAAATGATTCATATATATATATATATATATATATATATAATATATATATTATATATATATATATATATATATATATATATATATTGTACAGTACTTATTTTACCTAAACACAACTTACGAACAATTCTGCTTACGAATGGACTTCTGGAACCTTACTCGTTCGTATGTTTACTCCTAGAGCTCTCTCATTTTCTGTCTCTTGAAGTTGTACTCCAGCCACCGAGTAGTCAAGCTTGGGCCTTCTTGCACTTGTACCCATTCTCATTACCTTACATTTTGAAGTATTGAATTTCATTAGCCACTTTTCTGACCACTCATGCAGACTACTTAGATCTTCCTGAAGTTCTCTACCATTGTTCTCGTTTTTTACTTCCTTCACAATCTTTGCATCATCTGCAAACATATTCATGAATGAATTTACCGCCTCTGGTAGGTCATTTACATATGCGAGGAACAAAAGTGGCCCTAAAACTGAACCCTGTGGAACTCCACTACTAACTCTTCTCTATTCAGACACTGAGTGTCTTACTCTAACCCTCTGTTCCCTTCCTTCTATGTAAGTTTTTATTAATTCCAAGACATTTCCACCTACTCTAGGCATTGCTTGCAGCTTCTTAATAAGTCTCCCGTGTGGAACAGTGTCAAATGCTTTCTGGAAGTATGTGTATGTGTGTCCCTTGAGAAAACATCCAGGTTAGATCTTATTTGATTTGCCAGAATTTTTGCTATTCTTTAGATATCTTAACTTGTTTAGAAACCTTAAGGCTTAATCGGAGACAGCAGAGAAGAGGATTGCATATCAACACATCCTCTCTACGATGTACCCAAACATTCATTTGATTGAACATTATTTGTGATACCTGGCACGTGTTCTTCTCAGCCTCTTCACCTTGTATTAATTCTTTTCTCCCCCCCCTATGTATTACATCCTCTCTCCCTGCCACCCACCCCTGAAGGTTATATAAACGAGTTCGTCTTGCCATGTGGTCAGTAGGTCGCCATAGAGCATAGAGAGACGTTGATAAGAATACTGCTTCGCAATCGATAATGGTTTTGCTTTTATTATATTTCATCTCTCGTAATTTATTACTAAATACGAACCTTTCGAGCGAAATTCTACAAAAGTCAACGTTATTTAAGTGATAAGTTCAGACATTGAACAGCTGCATAAAAGCTTGTTATTATTCCAGATATCACAAGGAAAATATGAATATAAAACCCGTCATATTTCTATACACACTATGAAAACAACGAGCAATGTCAGAAGCAGAAATAAGTGCGTAATACATAAAATAATATTTGTACGAAACTTTTTGGGAACTAGTTGCTCTTCTTAGGAATAAGTTCAGCTACGCAACGCCCTTCCGGAGGTGTTCTCCCAACTCACCTGTAAATACAAGGTCTCCGGAAAGTGAAATCTTGATTCTCGATAACAACAACATCAACAACATGAGTACACCGGTGTTTGAGGAGGTACGTTTGAAATAAAATGCTCTTCAATAGAGGAAAATTTTCTCTTTAATTTCGGACTATCGATCAAGAAATATATTGACGGTTTTGGATAAACTATGTAGTAGGTTGGCCCATGGTACCAATCGCCCGTTGCAGTACTACAGCTGAAGGACCTTGTGGACTTGAATAAGACTGCCCTGGACAGTTCGATGTTAAGTCTTCCTTCAGTTACGGTTCTCTTTCTATGCCTACATCAACACCGAATATTCTTGGATATTCGTTACACACGTCTTATTATCCCTTCACATCTGACAAGTCACAACACTTCCCATCTCTGTTTCTCTCTTTGTTTTATTCGTGCCCAGGCTTGATGAGGGTAGATATATTTATTTATTTGTTGGTCCGTCCTGGCGTCACAATCATAAAAAAAAAACAAAAACGGAGAAAACAATCCTCACAATTGGCTAACTGGAGATAACGCATCTCATGACTTAGCAACTGGAGATAGAGCACCTCAAGTTAGGTTAGGTTAGGTTAGGTTATCTCCAGTTGGCCAATCATGAGGATTGCTCTCTTGAGTTGACAGCACTGAGGTGCATCTTCTCCAGTTTATCCCACTGTTTTTATTCGTTTCATGAATGAAAATGAACCTTTCTCCGTTTCTGATAATTTTCATTATCAAGAAATTCTACGAATTCTCAAAACTTTGATGATTATATGTCCGCTCTGCTATAAAATAATATATATATATTTCCTGTTTTACTTTCTGTCTGACAAAGAAAGGAAGATCCTAGCCATACACAGAATCCTTAATCCCCTCCCCTTTTTCTCCTCCTATCCTATCCCATCCTAAAAAAAAAAAAAACAAAAAAAAATGCGCCAGACGCGTTTATGAAGTCCATTTGTGCGTGTCTAGCTACCTAACAATATGGCATCCTAGGTTTACACTGTTTAAGAAATCGGGCCCTCTTTTATAATAATAACATATCGAGATCTATGAAATTACCCGACATAATAATGACTGAAAAAATTAGAAACTACGTCACGGACTCCCTTTTCTACCAAGGGCTAGGACGGGTGCCTTCTTGCAAAGGACTTGTTTTGGCAGATGCAATCATTAACCTGAGTGCAAGCCCTTGCTACCTCAGACCGTGACGGGCGCGAACCCTCGACATGGCGCCTCAGAAAATGTTTACGAGGACATAATACTTTTTGACGATCTGAATTTCCAAACATGTCATCTTTAGGACTTGGAGAGATCACTAACTATTTCAAAGCAGGGAGGGACACGTAAAATATAAAACTTTTCCAGATATTATTCATAAAACTCTTTGATTCCATTCTCCTTTTACATTTACTCAACTGAAAACCCCATTAATGTCATATATATATATATATATATATATATATATATATATATATATATATATATATATATATATATATATATATATATATATATATATATTTATATATATATATATATATATATATATATATATATATATATATATATATATATATATATATATATATATATATATATATATATATATATATATATATATATATATATATATATATTTATATATATATATATATATATATATATATATATATATATATATAT
The DNA here is from genome assembly GCA_037179515.1 of Halocaridina rubra. NCBI lineage: Eukaryota > Metazoa > Arthropoda > Malacostraca > Decapoda > Atyidae > Halocaridina > Halocaridina rubra. The sequence goes on from JAXCGZ010019057.1 coordinate 64,169, forward strand.
ATATATATATATATATATATATATATATATATATATACATATATATATATATATATATATATATATATATATATATATATATATATATATATATATATATATATATATATATATATATATACACAGTTCGACCCTGGCTCCCCTGGCATTAGGTCACTTTAAAAAAGGGTCCTTTTATTGGGGAATGGGCAGAAACAAGGGGGAGGAGTGTGTCACTCGTATATTGTATACAAAAGTATATAATATATATATATATATATATATATATATATATATATATATATATATATATATATATATATATATGTGTGTAGTCGCCGTGGCTCAGTCGGTAGCGTCTCCGACTCTGAGGCGTCAGGTCGAGGGTTCGCGCCCCGTCACGGTCTGAGGTTAGCAAAGGCATGCACTCAGCGTAAGGATTACATCTGCCAAAACAAGTCCTTCGCAAGAAGGCAACCGTCCTAGCCCTTGGTTGATAAGGGAGTCCGTGACGTAAAACCGGAACCGGATATATATATATATATATATATATATATATATATATATATATATATATATATATATATATATATATATATATATATATATATATATATATATATATATAAACCAATAAATATATATATTGTGAAATAACTACACTGAAAAAATATACTTTAAAGAAGAAACAAAATTCCTACTCAAGTGACTGTGTGACTGACCGGTATGGCTGTGGTGAAGAACATTTCCTAGAGTGGGCGAGAGGGAATCTCATACCTCCCTACCAGTACATCATTGGGATGGGGATGGGATAGGATAGGTGGGGAAGAACAGTGACGGCGTCGAGTGAACT
>JAXCGZ010019057.1:70000-92500 GCA_037179515.1 Halocaridina rubra
CTGTAAATAAACGACTATATTATTAAAAATTATTTTATTTTTTCCCTACACTAACCTAGGCTTTTGGTAGAGCAAATGTTGCCCTAGGAGTCCATGGCCTATTCACTGGAAGGTTCTACTTTCCTTATCTCTCTCTCAAAGAATACCGTCATTGAAATTTGAAGAGCTAGCAAAGTGTATCAGATGAAGACTGCCACTTAACATCAATCAGCCTCTTAATAAATAGAGAGGAGATGGCCATAACATAAGACCTGGGAATAATTCTCTAGTCACGACAAAAGTGGTGTATGGTAGTGTTGTAATTCTGTTGGTCCTTCAGAGATCCTTCAACTCTCTCTCTCTCTCTCTCTCTCTCTCTCTCTCTCTCTCTCTCTCTCTCTCTCTCTCTCTCTCTCTCTCTCTCTCTCTCTCTCTCTCTCTCTCTCTCTCTCTCTCTCTCTCTCTCTCTCTCTCTACTCTATGCTGCCATACTATGAGTGTGTGTTAGTATGCAGCAATGTTTTATCAATATGTACACCTCCCTGTAAACCATGTTCAATTCTTGGTTTTGTATCCATTTGAAGCATTATTTGTATGAACTCATGTAATGTCTGACGCCTTGGCGCAATAAATTAATAAAATAAAATAAATCTCTCTCTCTCTCTCTCCATCAGAGTTCTGTTAATTTTGACTGTCTCCTTTGGTGTGTTATTCTTCTTGTCGTTTGTTGAGTTCAGCTTAACAAAGGAATATTGTATTTCTTCTTTTAGACCTCCCTGCATCTAAAACGCTACAGAATTTTATTGAGCGAATCTAAAGGAGAGTCCTTTTAGCCAATATATCCAAATAAGTTAATAATGTCAAGTGAATGTACTACGTAACTTGTCATGTTCTACTCATCAGGAATCTCACTGTTGGTTGAATATAAATAACATGAAGATCTTGAAGAAATCAGTGCTGTTCAAAAGAACTCTGACGCTTAAAAGAAAGACGTAGTATCATTAGTAAAACCACTGTTTTATGTTTATCTCTAATATAATAAGGGTGTACTTTCCCTTCCTCTTCCCAGCTAATAATAATCTGTAAAGATCTTATACCCGCTTAGAATACCGTTCTCACATATGGGGTGCTTCTTCTTGTACTTACCTCCTTGATAAGGTTAAATCAAAGACCATCAGACTCATTAACGATCCTTCTCATACTTCTAATCTCGGGTCTTTTTCTCTTAGCCAGAAGGTATCATCTCTTTCCTTTTTTTACTGGGACTACTTTCATCGTTGCTCTGATGAGTAAGAGAGTTGTATCCCTAACCCGATGACAATGCCGTGTAACATACGCCAAGTGGCCTCGTCACACAGGTACACGGATTGGTTAATGAAGTGAATGTTTCTTCCCTTCCACCTCCAGACTTTTGAACTCTCTTCCTCCTGTCTTTAAAAAGCTAATCTATCGTCACCTCAGAGCCTATCCTGCTATGTTTTTAAGCCTTCATCAGTTTGACTATTCTTTTGACTTTCTTTTCCTTATTTTTCATCATTCTCTTATTTCTACAGTCTGAAATAGTCGAACCTCCATATTGAGATGATTATAAAATTTCTTTCTCTTTGTATGTAATGCTCGATTTTTTGTGGTAATTTTTACCTAGGTTTTTCTAGTCCTACATATCTCTGGGTCGTCTGTACTTTGACTGTTTTTTTTCTGTCCGTCATTTACCTTTGTGTAACACTACCTCATATCTGCCTTGTCCTTAACCTTTTTCTTTTCCTTCATCTTGGTATTTTTTTCGTGCTCGGGCCTTTGTTGATGAGGGCAGTTTCTGCCTGTCCCGGTGTCACACTCATAAAGAAAAAAATAAAATATGAATTTTAATATTTCAAAACTGAGAGATAAAGCTCTTTCAGGTAAGGTTTGCAGTCTATCACTGACTTCTATTTCAACTATTTTGGCGAGTGATCCTCTCTGGTTCCGGTTTTACGTCACGGACTCCCTTATCAACCAAGGGCTAGGACGGTTGCCTTCTTGCGAAGGACTTGTTTTGGCAGATGTAATCCTTACGCTGAGTGCATGCCTTTGCTAACCTCAGACCGTGACGGGGCGCGAACCCTCGACCTGACGCCTCAAAGTAGGAGACGCTACCGACTGAGCCACGGCGACTACCCAGTGATCCTCTCTATATTACTTAAAAGTAGCTCCACATGAGTATGAAAACGGTGCTTTAAAATGCGTTTTTGCGTAATTAGATACTATTTCACTCTTAATTAATAAATAAAAATATTAATTTAATCTAAAAAATCCTTAGTAATTTAATCTATACTTACTTTTTATTCAAAGTGAAGAACAACTGTACTTTACGTTCTTATTCTTTATCTTCATCATATTCTTCTTCTTCATCTTCAGCTTCTTCACATTTATCTTCATCATCTTCATCTTCATCTTCTTAATCTTCGTCTTCATTTTCATTTTCATCTTCATCATCATCAGCATCATCATCATCATCAACATTGTCATCTTCATCATTTTCATCTTCTTGATCTTCATCTTCATCATCTTCATCTTGATCTTGATCTTCATCTTCTTCTGCATCATCATCTTCTTTTTCTTCATCTTCTTTTTCTTCATCTTTTTCTTTTTCTTCATCTTCTTCTTTTTCTTCATCTTCTTCTTTTTCTTCATCTTCTACTTCTTCTCATACTTTACCTTCTTCTTCCTCTTCATCTCCTTATGCTTCATCTTCTTATTTTTTTCATCTTCTTCTTCCTCTCTTCTTCTTCTTCTTCTTCTTCTTCTTCTTCTTCTTCTTCTTCTTCTTCTTCTTCTTCTTCTTCTTCTTCATTGTCATCGTCTTTATTGTCATCTACGTCGTCAGTTTCTTCATCTCATCACTTCATCGTCTTTTTGTTGTTGTTGTTACTACCCTTGTGTTATGGGTGACCCAATACATTACTCGTGTTACTTACATATCGCAAGAGTTAAGTTCATGCCACATTACAGGTGACGGAGGGGGTGAGGGGAAGTCTAGGGTGAAGTCCTGAAACTTTTACTTTTCGTTTATATGTGCTGACTTCTAATGCTAACAACATCATGTTGAAATAAAAATTAATATACATTGTAGTAGGTTGGGCCATGGCACCAACCACCCGTTGTGATACTACAGCTGAAGGGTCCTGTGGACTTAGATAAGTCTGTCCGGGACAGTTCGATGTTAAGTCTTCCTTCAGTTACGGTTCTCTTCCTATGCCTACATCAACACCGAATAGTCTTGGATATTCGTTACACATATCTTATTATCCCTTCACATCTGACAAGTCACAACATTCCCCATCTCTATTTCTCTTTATGTTTTCTTCGTGCCCAGGCCTGATGAGGGTAGATTTATTTTTTTGGCCTGTCCTGGTGTCACAATCATACAAAAAAAAAAAATCTCATACCTACACGAGGCAATATTTATATATATCAAATAACTTCCATAGAGTGGGAAACGATCCTTGAAGCTTGAACATTAGACCTCCAATTACAGTAAGAACGGTCTCTTCCTTTCTTCCATAAAAATTCAATACCAGACATGCACAGATGGTTACATATATTATTATTATTATTATTATTATTATTATTATTATTATTATTATTATTATTATTATTATTATTATTATTATTATTATTATTGAAATAAAACCTTCCAAATGTTCAGGATCTGATTCCTGACCTCTAAAGTCAGTTTAATATTATTAATTACCATTATTATTTTATTTTTCAATTAGTTTCTAAATTATCAAAAGAAGAGTGGGATTCTTCACTCAATTTGCAGGTTATTTTACAGGAAAACTCACTCCATTAAAAAAAAAAAGTCGAAATAAAAATACTCAGCTGACCTAATAAGGAATACCGACCGATCGCGCCTCGTCCAGGCAAGAGTTTAAGCTGTTGATTGGGGAGGTTACTGCTGTGGCTGGTCACCACATTGGGGGGATTGGGGCCTGTGCCGGCTGGCGACCGCCCTATGGGTCCTCCATGACCCGTTCCACCCATCCGTGGGTGGAGAATTAAAAAAAAAAAAACAACTCACCATCCATAAATAAGGCCACGTGAATTCTGTCATACTTACCAACTGAGTACATGCACTCCTATTTTCTTATTGCAGTGTAAAATTTAACTCATATGTTGTAATAAGAGTGCATTGAACTACTTAAGTAAGGATCTGTAAATAACCAGTGTATGCAGCTTGTAATCTAAATACCCCGGTTGACCTTAAGATACAGTGTAATTGACCTGGTTGAAAGGAAAGTAGTGTAGCATCTTGTAAACAACCTGGCAAACCTCACACCATAATACTATTAAGTCATTTACACACTATAGAAAATAGTACTCTATATTAACACCATTATCTTTGTCCCAGTAGCGAGCACAATACGTTAGCACTGTAAAAATATCCTACTACACCGTACTCGTTCATAATAGTCACTCTCTTATAAATGTTCCTGTAGAGTGGACATTGTAGTAGCACAATAGCAGAACTACTGTAGTTAGTAATGAACCTTTATTTTTCTTTTCATTGTCAAGGGAACAAGAAGATGGTGAGGTCTACAGTCAGTGTAAGCAGTTCAATGTGACCTGGGATGTATTAAAAACATTTGACCTAACTTCTGATGTTCAAGCCTTGGCGACAACATTTAATGCATCATATGGAATTACAAGTGAGGTTTATGCTCTCTCTCTCTCTCCTCTCTCTCTCTCTCTCTCTCTCTCTCTCTCTCTCTCTCTCTCTCTCTCTCTCTCTCTCTCTCTCTCTCTCTCTCTCTCTCTCTCTCTCTCTCCACACATGCATGCACACACATACTATATATATATATATATATATATATATAATATATATATATATAATATATATATATATTATATATATATATATATATATATATATATATCTCAAAATTAAACCATCTCTGTCCCTAAACCCCGATCCAGTGGTTGGGGGGAGGGGTGGTAAAGGATCTCCGGGGGTTGAAGGGGGAGGAGGAGCTCTTAGAAGTCTGAAACAAAAAGACAAGGACCTTAAGACCCTTGTAATAAACCTGGATGACAAAATTTGGAATATGGATAGAGAAATGAAAAAGAATGAAACACTTAGAGAGGTGATAAGATCATTGTATGAAGCAAATAAGGCATAAGGGCAAGAAAGGACCTAGAAAAATGAATAAAAAACCTGGGAGTGGAAAAAAGTGAACTAAAAACAAGAATTTCTAAATAAGAAGATAATAACAAACAGTTGAATGAAAACCTGAATGAATTAAATGTTAGTTTACTGCTCTCTTCTGAGAGAGATGAGTTTGCTGCTTGGAATGTCCAAATAAAGGAAAACAGCGAACAGATTAGAAAAGAGCTTCAGGAGCTGAATACAGAACATGTTGCCATGAAAACTTCCTTTGCAGATGCAATAAAGGGGAATGTGGCAGTAAAAGATGCTGTGAGGGTGGTGGCACTGGAAAACGTACAAACGGTTGACTATAAAAAAACAGTAATAGGAAAAATAAAAGATGTTGTGATGGAAAGGGATAATCCACTGATTAAACAGGCACTTGATAAAGAGAATCCAGTTGTAATCTCAGGCATAAGTGAATCTCAGAAGTAGACATGGCAGGGGAGACTTAAACCAAATAAAGCTAGGATTTTAGACCTGATAAGGAAGCTTGGAGTAGTATGAGGTTTGGAGAATATTGTAAACATTCATCAACTTTGTAAATATTCTAGAAAGGAAAAGGCAAGACCAATGAAAGTAACCTTTGAGATAGGGGAGACATGTAGAGAAACACTGATGAGAAAAAACCTAAAAGACCTTCAAGAATTAAAGACAGTGTTCATTAGGCCACACAGAACACAGGAAGAGATGGAAAAGATAAAAAAAAGCTTGTTGCAGAAAGCTAGAAGGTTAAATTAGGAAAGAAATGAAGAAGAGATGAAAAATTTTTGCTTCAGAGTTCTTCCAGCCAAAAGGGATATAAGGAAGATAATGCTAGAAAATCAGGGGATGCAGCCTCATTAAGATTGCTGTACACAAATGCTGATGGGGTAGCTGGTAAGGCAAAAGAATTAAAGTATAGGATTTGCAGCAGTAAGGCAGATACAGTAGCTGTTATAGAGACTACGTTAAGTGAAGAATTAAACAGTTTAACAGTTTCCCCTAAGGGCTCCAGAATATTAAGGGTTGAAAGATCTGAGAAGATTGGTAGAGGAATAGGACTGCTCATACGTGAAAGATTTTAGGCTGAAGAAATAAACTTTGTAAGTTTAAGGACTTTCTTGTTGCTCGCATAAATATTGGGTCAGAAAGCATTATAATAACTGTTATATATAACCCACCAAGGAACCAACATAGGCTAATATTTTATGAGCAAAGTCATATAGATACTAGTGAGGTCGTAAACTCAATTGTTAACATTGCATGGAAGAGGAAATGAAGAAGTTTGATTATGGGAGATTTTAATCATAGAGAGATAGATTGGATAAATCTTGACCCACACAGTGGGGAGGACTCTTTCGGGGTAAGATTCCTAGATTGTGTACAAGGGAATTTCCTACACCAGCTTACTCTGGAAACAATGAGGGGTGAGGATGAGCCATCACTGCTTGATCTAGTATTCACAGAAAATGTGTTGTATATTGAGAAATTTGAGTATGAACTACCAATTGGAAAGAGAGACCATTGTGTGTTGTTAATGGAGTATGTCACTGAACATGATCTGCCTGAAAGAAGAGGCACTGAGAGCACGAGGAGGAGAGTACATTAAAATAAATGAGTGTTTTGCAGGTATTGAGCAGAGAACATATCTAACAACATATCTGTACAAGAAATGTACGACATCTTTTGTGAGAAAAATAGGAAAATAGGAGATTGTTGCATATCTTTCACTAGGAGTTATTCATGCCAGACAGAAAGGGTTCAATAATGAGTGTAGGAGAGCTAAAACTTAGCTCGACTTCATCTAGAATCTGAATTCCAGATCAAAACTTAGCACGAGGGTCTGCCCCTCTCTTTTTTCTCTTACTTTATTTAATTTTCGTGCTTTTCCCTCCAATTTCCTTATATCCTTAATCCCCTCCCCTTTTTCCCCTCCTATCCTGTCCCATCCTAAAAAAAAAAAAAAAAAAAACTTAGCACGAGGGTCTGCCCCTCTCTTTCTTATCTCTTACTTTATTTAATTTTCGTGCTTTTCCCTCCAGTTCCCTTATATCCTTAATCCCCTCCCCCTTTTTCCCTCCTATCCTATCCCATCCTAAAAAAAAAAAATAAAAAAAAGGAGTGGAGAGACAAATCCTGGAAAAGGTATAGGTGTAGAAAAAGCATAAATTCCTGGCAGACTTATAAAAGAGCAAGAAATGATTACCTAAGTAAAAGAAGAGAGCCTGAGCCCCTCCCCTTTTTCTCCTCTTATCCTATCCCATAAAAAAAGAAGAGAGACAATGATAGGGATATCACCAGGAAGGCTAAAGAAAATCCCAAACTTTTCACCAGCTTTATCAGAGGAAAACTGAAGGTAAAAGGGCAGGTTTTAAAGCTAAAAAGAGAAGATGGAAGCATCACTGAGACGCATGAGGAGATCTGCGAAGAATTGAACAAGGAGTTTCAGTCAGTATTTACAGCAGAAAATACCCCATCCCCTCAGGACCATGAACCTTGCAATAGGAGTGTTAGTGTTGCAGTAGGCAGAGATCCCACCTTTAAACAGAAACGAGTATACAGGCTATAGTGGGAGATATGAAATGGGTCAGTGGAAGCAAGGTTAGACAACTGGGTATTATTATTATTATTATTATTATTATTATTATTATTATTATTATTATTATTATTATTATTATTATTATTATTATTATTATTATTATTATTATTATTATTATTATTATTATTATTATTATTATTATTATTATGTAGTCTCCGTGGCTAAATGGTAGCGTCAGCGACTCTGTGTCGGCAGGTCGAGGGTTCGCGCTCCGTCACGGACTGAGGTTAGTAAGGGCATACACTCAGAGTAACGATTACATTTGCCAATACAAGTCCTTCGCCAGAAGGCAACCGTCCTAGCCCTTAGTAGAAAAGGGAGTTCGAGACGTAAACCCGAATCAATTATTATTATTATTATTATTATTATTATTATTATTATTATTATTATTATTATTATTATTATTATTATTATTATTATTATTATTATTATTATTATTATTATTATTTTATTATCAAATAAATTTTAGAAATGTACAACAATTTTAACAGTATTTTACCATGTAATATTGAATTTTTGTTTTCCAACTTATGTTTTATGGCCATTACAGAATGTCAATCTAGATGGGAATATGATCAAAATGACTATGAATCGACTCTCTCCATGGACAATGACTGGGTGTGCGAGCGTGACTATCTCACTGCTAACTGGCAGTCGGTTGGGCTGGCTGGAAATGTTGTTGGAACCTTGATCTTCAATTCTCTCTCGGATTTGTAAGTATTCATAAGTTACCTATTCACTGCAAGAATAAAAATATCTTCTTAACAGAACGCATTCAGTATCATATATTCTTGGCACACTGAAGACTGTCAGTACATATGAATTTTCACACATGAAATAACACCAGGGATAAAACATAGTCGACCACCACCTATGCCAATGCCGCAGTAGCGGTAATAATAATAAACCTCATATAAATACCTTCCTTATCGGGAATCGAACCTGGATCTTGAGACTAGAATACCACAGCTTAATCCACTGTACCACCAAGGCTGTATAAGAAAGGACAATGGCAGATCTGCTGATATCACACGAATGAAGCGACGTAATTGCAGCCTTTAATCTCCGTTTTATCCCCCTCTCCAACCCACCAGCGGTCAGTGTACACATTTACTTCTCCTCCTCAACACCCAAGGCTCTAATGATAGAATAAATGCAATGCTATAATGCATTACCTCATCTCTGCCTTGTCCTTAACCTTTTCCTTTTCCTTAGTCTTGGTATTTTCTCGTGCCCGGGCCTTTATTGATGATAGCAGTTTCTGCCTGTCCCGGTGTCACACTCATAAAAAAAAATAGATGAATATTTTCATATAAACTACCTTCCTTGTCGGAATCGAACCTGGGTACTCAACTCTACTAGGTCTTGACTATCCGAGTTAAGAATAACAGCACAAGCACCCGTAACCAAATGTTAACATAGGGGATATAAGGGCTTTGTAAATTCCAAAAATAGACACTGCGTGACAGACACAACTGATCAATGCCTACAATAAATTCTAAGCCGCATCTTAATTACCCAACGAGTCATTTCCAGCCATTATAGAGTAGGATGATCGTAGTCACCGTGGCTTAAGCGGTAGTGTCCGCAACTCTGAGGCGTCAGGTCGAGGGTTAGCGCCCCGTCACGATCTGAGGTTAGCAAGGGCATGCACTCAGGGTAACGATTACATATGCCAAAACAAGTCCTTCGCAAGAAAGCAACTGTCCTAGCCCTTAATAGAAAAGGGAGTCCGTGACGTAAAACCGGATTATATAGTAGGATGATCAAACCCATCATTGTCTGTGTGCGTTCGAAAATATGCTAAATAAGTTTTAAAAGTAATATGTACTTTGTATTAATGTTAAAATGCTATTCTGCCACAACCAGCCGCCCGTTGCAATACTACAGCTGAAGGATTTTTAAGCTTGAACAGGACTGTCCAGGATAGTTCGATGTTAAGTCTTCCTTCAGTTACGGTTATTTGTTATGCCTACATCAACACTGAATATTCTTGGATATTCATTTCACAACTCTTATTATCCCTTCACATCTGACAAGTCATTACACTCTCCATCTCTGTTACTTTTTACTTAATGTATTCTTCGTGCCCAGGCTCGGTGGGGGATGTTTTATTTTATTTTATTTTTTGGCCCATCCTGGTGTCACAATCATAAAAAAAAAATAGAGAATTTTTATATTAACTCCATTCTGATCAGTCCTATCTGTATTGTTCAATCTAGCAATCTCAGTTTTCTTACAAACTGAATCTTAACCTTGGTAGTTTAAAACATTTGGAGAATTCACAGTTGCTTAAGAATGAGGAGAAGGTACTAAGTGTTTTCGCCAAAAGTCATTCGAAAGCAAACGTTCTTCAGGCAATAAGACAAATTAGTATTCAAAGTCATAAGAAAAATATCTCTTAACCAAATTTTGCTGTGGTTTTGCTTTGGTCACCATGAAGCCTGGTAGTAACAAAATATGTCATCTCTTGTCCAAAGATAGTTGCAGTTTATTGTAGAGCTATTGGGGAGGTAATGCATTTGTAGGAGTGTATGCCAATTTAACCTATTTATTTAGGCAACTGTCCTAGCCCTTAGTAAAAAAGGGAGTCTGTGACATAAAACGGGAATATTTAAACGTGACACCATTTTTAGGATTGGTCGTCGACCGGTGTTTGTGGTGGCAGCCATGACCTACGCAAGCTTTGGTGTTGTTCGTTTGTACATGATGAGATACTCTTATTACTGGCTGATGATCACAACATTCTTGGCTGCCATGTCTTTTCCAGCTATTCTGGAATTACCTCTCATAATTGGTAAGAACAAATTGTAAGCAGCTCTGGGTAAATTCTCTGTCTGGGCATAAATATTCATCATTTTTTTCATGCAGAATGATATTGACAGCAACGATTTTATACTTAAGTTTTGGATAATTTTTATACGTACTTCATGCAAGTTTTATTTTAGGTCTAGATGGTATTGTACCTGTACATAGTGCAATGCCATTAGCATTTATCATAAATTTCGTATTTCATACAAGTACTTTTTTAGGTCTCGATGGTATTGTACCTGTTCATAGTGCAATGCCATTAGCATTTATCATTAACTTTGTTTTGCATACAAGTACTTTTTTTAGGTCTCGATGGTATTGTACCTGTACATAGTGCAATGCCATTAGCATTTATCATAAATTTCGTATTTATATGAAAGGCACTGATACTCTAAGTACTGTAAGAGGCCTAGACAGCCCTCTAAGTACTGTAAGAGGCCTATACAGTCCTCTAAGTACTGTAAGAGGCCTAGACAGTCCTCTGTCTACGCCTAGTTGTAGCACTTAATTGTATCATCCAGATCTCAATTATACATTTAAAGATATTTTGTCCTATTGTCTACTTTTCAGCTATGGAACAAGTTTCTCCGAAATGGAGAGCTAGAATAACTTCGACAAGTTTTATCTTATGGACCTTTGGGATGTGTGTTCTTCCTCTTATTGTGTGGTTAACAAAAGACTGGGTACTCCTGGGCCTTATAACAACCATTCCATTCTTCCCTTGCATTCTTGGCTGGTGGTATGATCATTTTTGTATCTATAATTGTGAATATATGGTTTTGAAATCACAATGAAGAGTGTACAAACTGAAAATATTAAGGTATTTTTATAGTTAATGCTATTTAGTACTCTCTCTCTCTCTCTCTCTCTCTCTCTCTGTCTCTCTCTCTCTCTCTCTCTCTCTCTCTCTCTCTCTCTCTCTCTCTCTCTCTCTCTCTCTCTCTCTCTCTCTCTCTCTCTCTCTCTCTCTCTCTCTCTCTCTCTTCCCCAACTTAACTAAGTAACTATAGTCTACTTATCATTCAAATCTATACTTTAAAATCTTGCACAAGAAATTTCAAGTCTTGATACAATATAAAATTAGATATAAGGTTAAGCTCCGATAACAAAAACAATAATAAAAGTCCTCGCATTATTATTATTATTATTATTATTATTATTATTATTATTATTATTATTATTATTATTATTATTATTATTATTGCAGGCTTCTCCCAGAATCCCCTAGATGGCTCTTATCACGTAACCGCTTGGAAGAAACGGCAGCTCTTCTCAAAGCAATTGCTCAACGCAATGGTAAACCCATTCCTGATAAACTTGAACAGAGAATCCAGAATATTGCCTCAGTTCACAATACAGAGAAAAATTATGGGGTGATTCAACTCTTCAAATATTCCAGAGTTCGACTTCGAACGATTCTACTTACAGTTTGTTAGTAAGTTTAAGCTGTTTACTGGGAAGGTCACTGCTGTGGCTGGACACCCAGTGGGGGGTTGGGGCTTGCACCGGCTGACGCCCTCCAGAGCGGGGGCGATGCCTCTGATAGGAGGGCTAAAACGGCAAACTTTAACTTTTTAAGTGTTGTAGCTTTTTCGCATGACAATTTATGGGTCCTCCATGACCCGTTCCACCCATCCGTGGGTGGAGAATCTAAAATAACAATTGTAGCTTAGGTGGATGCCCTAAGCTGATCTCTAGTTCTCACAGAAATTAATTTTTTTTTGTGCTAAATTCTTGGTAATCAGAGAGCCTTTGTACATTTGTTCAGACAAGATATACTGTGAACAACAATGTAGACATACTCCTACTCTTCCTTCCAGTGCGTGCAACAATTTGTTCTACTATGGCTTGGCTTACAACACTGCAAATATGAGCGGAAATGAATTCTTGAATTTCTTTCTGTTGGGCATCACTGAACTGCCCTCAAACCTCTTGGCCTGGTGGGCATCAGAGTACACTGGAAGAAGATGGACAGAAGCTGGTTCATCCTTGTTAGCTGCTATATTTGCCTTGGTAGCTGCTTTCATCGTCGGTATGTTGTTGGGATTTCAACCATTTTTTCTTCTTCTTTGCGGCAGGGTTGTAGTTGTGTACAAATGCCATGGAATGTGTCTGCTCTGCAATAACGCTTACTTATCAAAGCCAACTGTGACACAATGCTCCTACACACTTCATTCATTGTAAGCACTTAACAAAGTATTATCATTGTAATTTCACATTTTGATTATATAATGCAGTCCTATGTAAGCAATAACTAATTTATTTAAAAACTTAGGTACATTAATTTTGACAATATGCATAACAGTGTCAACAATTCTCGTGCATTCCAAGCTTCTCTGCTTGTGTCTTTGTGTTGTCATTATTTCTCAGTGGCTATCTTTAACTTTACTTGATGCCATGTCCACAGAAAATGAGAACTGGGTCGTGATATTTATACTGAATCAGTGGGTATCTTTAAATTTACTTGATGCCATGTCCACAGAAAATGAGAATTAGGTCGTGATATTTATTCTGAATCAGTGGCTATCTTTAAATTTACTTGATGCCATGTCCACAGAAAATGAGAACTGGGTCGTGATATTTATACTGAATCAGTGGCTATCTTTTAATTTACTTGATGCCATGTCCAGAGAAAATGAGAACTGGGTCGTGATATTTATACTGAATCAGTGGCTATCTTTAAATTTACTTGATGCCATGTCCACAGAAAATGAGAACTGGGTCGTGATATTTATGCTGATCTTGAGCAAGATGTTCATAACAATGAGCTTTATGGTTGTTTACATCCAGTGTGCAGAAATCTATCCTACCACTCACCGAGCTGCAGGCACGGGCTTGTCTTCCCTCATCTCTTCATGCTTTGGCACTACTGCGCCTTATATCGCCTATCTTGTAAGTCAACATGAAGGGCCTAGTTTGGTCACAAATTCAATACTTAACAAAATCATGTATTTTCTAATGTGATACAGCAGTGTCTCTTAAAAGATGATGCCATTCATGTAGAAGTGACACTTATGTTACTGATTCAAAATGTTAACAGGATTAGTTACAATCATGAGTGCTATAATTCCATCATAAAAACTGATGAAATACCTACATTCCAAACATATGCTAAACAGATTAACACCTACCATTCTCATATAAAATTTTCATTATGCATCCAGGTTATAATTTATTTTGTATTGTTTTTTCTCTTCCTTGCAGTCAGCTTACGGAAACTGGATGCCATATGTCATTCTGTTTGGCATAGGAGTTTTAGGTTTTATAAGTGGCTCCTTATTACCAGAGACTCTGGATGTAGATCTACCGCAATCTCTCTTGGATGCCAGTGACTTCCTTCCTTCAGAAAAGTATTTCTCTTATAAAGGCCGAAGACCCTGTTCCAAAACCCTGCAAGTCAGGCAGCCTAAAGGAGACGATCTGGGATATGTGAATCGTGCCGTTTCCGAGACTAATATTGACGATGCCATCAACAGGTCAATTCCAAAATAATTATGTATATATATATATATATATATATATATATATATATATATATATATATATATATATATATATATATATATATATATATATATATATATATATATATATATATATGCCCATTAAAGAAACAACGTAAAAAATGTAAGGTCACGAAATTAATAAGTATTTTATACAGTCTTTCCGATATTTTCTTTAAAGGACCTCTTTCTAATATATATTATCTACCATATATATATATATATATATATATATATATATATATATATATATATATATATATATATATATATATATATATATAATCTACTAAAAACTTATATGAATCAATGGGGACTCGAAGTCGCGTCGCAAGCTACAGATTCATGACACCATACTGACTGAGCTACTACAAAAGTTTGTTTTTTACGGAAAATAATAATAATAATAATAATAATAATAATAATAATAATAATAATAATAATAATAATAATAATAATAATAATAATAAATAAAAGTATTATTGCTATCCACAAGCTATCAGTATCTAGGGCTACGATGGTAGCAGAAAACGTGAGCTGTAATAAAATATATATCCAATTTTAGCACTATTGTTCTCTCCCTCTATTGTTATCTATCTACCTTGGCTGTCTCCCCCAATTTGGGGGTAGCCGACATAAAAAAAAGAAACAATAAGGGGATCACTTTGCTCTATGGGCAATGACGAGGGAGCTAGCGACCGTGCAGATGGCACTGCTGGAGTGCCACATCCCATCCTCGGGTAAAAAATCAGTATCATATGAATGGTAGTACGTTTTCTTGGAAGGGCAGAGGGCTAATAACTAAGACTTAAGACTCTTAGTATTCATTTTCGAGAGCTTCAAAACTATTGTGACGTCAGAAGAGAAGACCGAATGTGAGCTAATATAGCAATTTTCACTGGAGCTGCGATGGGTTGAAAGATGTATACAGAAGAAGCCTAATGAACGGATAGAGGAGTTATTATGCACACTTATACTACTTGGAAGAGTATAGTTGCAACAGGTGTGGAGAAGGCTGTAATGGTGCAATACAGTTCTTCAGCAAAATTAGGTGTCTGCCTCATGCCTCATCCTAAGGCAATCTGTTTCATATTCCACTGAAAACAACAGGGTGATGAGAATTTTACATTAAAGCAGAAGTACAGAGTTTAAGTCTTCAAAATACCCACCCCTAATTTTTTGCTCAGCTAAGTGTGTTAAAAAAAAAGGCAAACTCCTATAATTAAGTCTCTCCATATATATATATATATATATATATATATATATATATATATATATATATATATATATATATATATATATATATATATATATGCATATATATATATATATATATATATATATATATATATATATATATATATATATATATATATATGTATATATGTATATATATATATATATATATATATATATATATATATATATATATATATATATATATATATATATATATATATATATATATATATATACATATATACATATATATAGAATATATATATATATATATATATATATATATATATATATATATATATATATATATATATATATAAGAAAGCCTAAAGTTAATTTGTTGTCGTTGTTGTTGTTTTTCTTGATGTTTTTGTGGTGGTGGTGGGAGTGGCCACCCTGCTCATTTAACAGGTATATTATATATATATATATATATATATATATATATATATATATATATATATATATATATATATATATATATATATATATATATATATATATATATATATATATATATATATATATATATATATATATATTTTTTTTTTTTTACCTGTTAAATGAGCAGGGTGGCCACTCTCACCACCACCACAAAAACATCAAGAAAAACAACAACAACGACAACAAACTAACTTTAGGCTTTCTTATTTTACTATCATTGCCACAGTCATGTAAACACAAGTATTCAAGACTGAATAAGACCATGCTCACAAATAATAAAATAAAATCTGAAAGCCTAAGATGGCCGTGATTTGACTGAGAATTTTTTTTTTTTTGAGACCAAAATGCTTATTCTTATGCTGTACAGACTTGAATATGGGAAACCACTGATCTATGAGTTACTACTGTACTATAGCCTCCTGGATAGTACAGTGGTAACGCGCTGGCCTCAGATTCGCGAGGTCGACAGATCGCGCCTCGTCCAGGCAAGAGAGTTTAAGCTGTTTACTGGGGAGGTTACTGCTGTGGCTGGGCACCACAATGGGGGGGGGCCTGTGCCGGCTGGCGACCACCCTATGGGTCCTCCATGACCCGTTCCACCCATCTGTGGGTGGAGAATCAATATAAATAACTGTACTATACTTTGAGAAGGTGACCAGCTGTGGTCACGAAATGAGTACTGCTTATGTATTTTTCATATTGCTTTCTTATATTCATATAGTTTTCTTTAGTAGCAGACGTGGCCGGGTTGGTAATGCGTGTGACTCTGTTTTGTCAGGTCGTCGGTTCGAGACACGCCATGGTCTAAGGTTTGAAAGGGCATTCACTCAGTCCTTCGAAAGAAGCCACCGTCGTAGCCCTTAATAGAAAAGGAAGTCTGTGACGTAAAATCGGATTACTGTGCACACTTGAATATTCCTTTGTTACACACCCATAATTAAAATTAATAGGGGCCAGTTCACATAGGCACACAGTTATTTTGTGATTGAATTCATGCTTATTCACTAGCCATAATGACTGCTGGCTTTATAAGGTGCTGAGGCGTGATCTCAAAGTGTATAAACACAATTAAAATGTATTTATACTGAACACCAAATTCATAACATGAAATAAGTTCCGGTTTTACGTCACGGACTCCCTGATGCCTCAGAGTTGCGGACGCTACCGCTTGAGCACGGCTACTCATTACGTGAAATAAGTTTCATTTAAATTTTAATTCGTGGTTAAATATTTTGAAATCACGTTTCATGAGAGTAAGCTGAAATGGTAAAGTAGAACATTGTAGAAGGAGAAGCGTCTTATCCAGGAAGCAGTGGTCGAGAAAGAAAAAAAAAATAATGTATATCTCTCACTTCAGCTTAACTCCACCTGCACGTGTTGGAAGTCAAAAGCCCAATCACACCTGTTCAAATCCTGATATCTTGCCCCTTTTCTCCAAGCCACCACATACAAAAAGAAATCAATACCTATGCTGGGAGCTCCCTCTAAGCCTCCACAACTCAAAAATAAAGCATTTCCATCACACAACTCAACCAAAAAAAAAAAAAAAAATCATCATACAACTCAACCAATAAAGCAATTCCGTCACACAACTCAACCAAAAAAAGCAATGCCATCACAAAACTCAACCATTAAAGCAATTCCGTCACACAAATCAACTAGTAAAACATTTCCATCACACAACTCAACCATTAAAGCAATTCCGTCACACAACTCAACAAATAAAACAATTCTATCACACAACTCAAGAAATAAAATATTTCCATCACACAACTCAACCAATAAAGCAATTTCATCACACAACTCAACCAATAAATCAATTCCGTCACACAACTCAACTAGTAAAACATTTCCATCACACAACTCAACCAATAAAGCAATTTCGTCACACAACTCAACCAATAAAGCAATTCCGTCACACAACTCAACCAAAATACCAATTCCGTCACACAACTCAACTAGTAAAACATTTCCATCACACAACTCAACCAATAAAGCAATTTCGCCACACAACTCAACCAATAAAGCAATTCCGTCACACAACTCAACTAGTAAAACATTTCCATCACACAACTCAACCAATAAAGAAATTCCATCACACAACTCAACCAATAAAGCAAATCCGTCACACAACTCAACTAATAAATCAATTCCGTCACACAACTCAACCAACTCAACAACAACAAGCACTACTCTTCACCCCCCCCCCCCGAACGCCCGCCCAAAACAGTAAACAACAGCCCGTTCACAGTGTTGCCAACTACCCTTCCGTGTTACCAGATTCAAATTACACAAAATCATAAACGAAAAATATTGTCTCCACAAAACCACAGGAACAATAGCATTAAAATTATTGATAAAAAGGGGTGGAGACAGAGTAAGCTAACGAACAAACCAACTTAAAAAAAATAAAATGGTTGCCCTGCTAGAGTAATTTATCAATGAAAACCTGCTGTTATGTAATGAAAGAGTATGCAAAAGGAATGTGACAAAGCATTAATTTAAAAAAAAAAACAAAGAAAAAAATACGTCGGACTTGAAAATGTCATTCATCAACATATTTTACAAGGTTACCCCTAAATTATATCCATTTTCTGTCAACGCTCTGAAAGAAACCTGTTAAGACATACAGTATAGCATAGACAATTGTTATGTCGCTTAAGTAGACAAAAAATCAAAACATATATATATATATATATATATATATATATATATATATATATATATATATATATATATATATATATATATATATATATATATATATATATATATATATATATATATATATATATTCCCAGAGTTACACCTACAGCTAACTCAAATTTCAGTCCTGAGGCAAATTCTGGTAGTAGTAATAGTAGTCCAGAGCAAATACCTGAAGTGAGACGTTCAAGTCGCAAGCGTAAACCAGTAGATGCACTGAATTTATAATATATGAATCAGTAATGTTTTCTGTTTTTATATATATTGTGGTAAGTGAAGTTACATATTGGATTTTGTTGGTTGAAATTTTTACTAGGAAAGATCTTGTATTTTGCTTATTTTCTTATTGCCGAGTTTTATCTATAAGGCATGGAGAGGTGTGATATATCTAAGTTTTCTAGTATGTTGTTTGTGCGAATTTTGATGCTCATGCACTTAGCGCCACCTATGTATTACTGGTGTACTGTAGACTAAAGCGGAAAATATATATGTTGTTGTTGAGCCCCTGCGAAGACGATTGCTTGTCCTGCTGCTGTGCTGCATTACTTCTACCTTACACTTATTTATATGTGCTTCCATTGCAGCAGTGATCCAAAGAACTCTTCTGATAATGAATCTTCATTGCGTACCCAAATACATTACACTTATGGTCCCCAGTACCCAGCATAGAGGGGTGTTAAGAATCTCCAGGGAACTTGTTGAATCCACTATTGGTGTGATGATAGACACTCTTAGTGGTAGTAATGGCTCTGGCCTTAACTTTGCACTTCCTACTAGGTCAAATTCTTTCACTCATCACTTTTCTAACATGCATAGTCTGAAGTCCCATCTTTCATCCGTGAAGCAGTACTTGGGTACATCCCTCCCTAACCTCCTCCTTAACTCTGCCGGTAGTCTAGCATTTCTCCCCCTGACCCATTACAAATCTCTCTCTATAACCTGTATTCTCGTTTCTATTCCAAAGGTGGGCGTCTGTGCCTACTGCACCACTAACACTCCTATTGCAAGGCTCATGAACCTTGAATCGTCTGACTTTGATGTTCTCTGGTTGAATATCTATCTCTCCAGTACCACAATATTCCTTTGAATCTGCTACTGCTCTCTAAGTCCACTGACTTTGTGTCATTCTTTAATATCTGTCCTCTTGCCATGAGTCCTTGCTATCTTCTCACCCACATGCTAAATTTCTCTATATTGGGGACATTAATGTACTCCGCAGTGAGTGGCCTAATTCTTCTCACACTGATGTGGGAGAAGGTGAGGCCCTTGCTTTCTGTATTACTCACGAACTGGAACAGATTATCAAACATCCTACTCGTGTTCCCGATCGCCAAGAACATGCAGCTAACACTATTGACCTATTTTTTACTTCCAATTTCTCAAACTACTCATATTCTCTGCTTTCCCCTCTTGGGAAATCTGACCACTCTCTGATCTGAATTTCTTCCATTTTTGCTTCCCTCCATCAATTCCTCCTACTCAAAGCTGTCTTTGACACTTTGATCATACCCAACTTGAAGATTTGCGTAACTTGCCCTTAGACTTCCTGTAGGATGACTACTGCTTTCGGTCCTGCAACCCTGATCAGGTAGCCCTAAAAATTTCCGAGAACATAACCTCGTGTATGCAGGCGTTCATCCCCTCTTTCATGAAAACTTTTTTTACCCCTAACCCTTGGTTTGACCGTGCCTGCTCTATGGCTATTCAGGCCTGGGATTTGGCATACCAGTCGTACCAAGCCTCTCTTTCTGATATAACCTGTTCTACTTTTATTACAGCTAGGAATCGCTGTACTGCTCATATATCCCCATATGTCACCATATCCCCCCTCAATCTTCTAGATTCAAGTGATGGTAAGTTTTATTTCCTCAGCCTCTTTGCATATTTCTTGCACCAGTTTTGTGGTATGTCTTTGAACTTTTTCAAGCTTAGCTATGTGCTTTTTCAAGTGTGGATTTCAAAAGGGGGCTGCATATTCAAGTTTTGGCCTCACATAGGTTACATAAATATTTCTGAACATTTCCTTGTCCATGTGCCTAAAGGCTACCCTTACATTTGATAAGAAAGCATAAGCTGCCCTTTCTATGCCATTTATTTGTATTTCTGGAGACAAATCTGCCAGTATGGCTACTGCTAGATCTCTCTCACTTTCTGTCTCTTGAAGTTGTACTCCTGCCACCGAGTAGTTAAGCTTACATTTTGGAGTATTGAATTTCATTAGCCACTTTTCTGACCACTCATGCAGACTATTTAGATCTTCATGAAGTTCTCTACCATTGTTCTCGTTTCTTACTCTCTTCACAATCTTTGCATCATCTGCAAACATATTCAGGAATGAATTTACAGACTCTGGTAGGTCATTTACATATACAAGGAACAAAAGTGGCCCTAAAACTGAACCCTGTGGAACTCCACTACTAACTCTTCTCCATTCAGACACTGAGTGTCTTACTCTAACCCTCTGTTCCCTTCCTTCTAAGTAAGTTTTTATCCATCCCAAGACATTTCCACGTATTCTAGCCATTGCTTGCAGCTTCCTAATAAGTCTCCCATGTGGAACAGTGTCAAATGCTTTCTGGAAGTTTAGGAATATGCAATCTGCCCAGCCCTCTCTTTCCTGCAAGATTTGGCTCACCGCATCATACTATTTTAATAAGTTTGTTACTATTGATCTACCTTCTCTGAAGCCACTATGTCTCACTGACAAAAAGTTGACGGATTCTAAGTGAAGAGAGATACGTTTCCTTAGTAGTTTCTCCAAAACTTTGCAAATTATGCTGGTCAAGGAACCTGGTATGCATACATGTATGTATGTATAACTTACTAAAACTCTTGGAAGTAGTGATATGTACGTAGGCAAAAGAAGTAGGAATAAAATAATTTCACGTCAATATATTTACTAAGAATAGTTTATTGATGATGAGTTCTTATACTATATTTATTAGACTCCTTACAAGACACCACTTTAAAAGGTTCAAGAACAAGTGATAAAGAGGAATACAATTCCATATTTCAACGTTTACAACAAAAGACTGTCAATAAATTATATAAAGTTATTATCGTCGTTTGAGTGACTCAAAGGAAGAGGAGGGGGGGGGGGAAATTATGCTGAAAATTAATCTTATTTTCTCCATGAGAACACTTTCATTTTCACCAAGGCTAAATCTATTGTATAATAGTTTATGAGAATGATCATTAATCATCATAATAGAGAAAAAGGGACATATTTAGCATATAATATTTAGAAATGATTTATAATATTATTTGATTATCATTTGTGTCAGTAAGGACATAGAGGAGAAAAATAGAATGGTCGTCCTATTATAATGTAAACCTCTCAGAAAGCTGAAAAAGAGGAGTGTGGGGGGTGGGGGGTGAGGATGGGGTTGGGATTATATAGAGGCCTAATGATTTCATTCTTCTGTTTTCTTTAAATTTCTGTTACATGATTTCCAACCCTCCGACTTTGCCAACGTCAGCATTGCATGGATCCAGTGGAACAGAGAACCTCTCAAGTATATATGTCAGTGTTCTTGTACTGCATGTACAACGAAACTGCTGTACAGATGAGTGAGCATTTGTTTTATAGATTGGCTTGTGATAATATGAAACTGTGTCTCTTTTAAAGAGCTTAAAGTAATAATATTCTAAAACGATCAAATGTTTGTTTTATAATTCGTGTTGAGGCTCGAGAGTCATTCCACAATGATCTGTGTTTCAAACAAACTTTGACATAATATCAAGCAACCAACCATTATTATTATTCCTAGAAATAGTTTCTTCTCTTTAACAAATATCCAGTACCTGAATGCCTATATAAACTTTACAGTGTGAGAACAAGAAATTGAAATTTCAACAAGTGATATTAACAACATAATGATAACAGTATTTGGTCTATTATTGTACATGCGTGGAGCAGAAGGTACAGTACATAGTTTTTATAGTTCAGGTGGCACTAAATGTACTTAAAAATGTGAGTTTGGACTTTAAAATGGTATAGTTCAAAGCCACTTGGCACCGATAAAAAGGTAATGGAAAATGTTACT